>CAJQUN010000791.1:0-189283 GCA_907163345.1 Haberlea rhodopensis | reverse complement strand
GGGCTCCAAGTAAGCCACAACACAACTCTTCCCGAGTTACAACGCTCTCCCGAGCACAATACTCTTCCCAGTACACAAGCTCTTCCCGAGCACCACACACTCTTCACGAGTCTTCTTGGCCTTAAGGGCTCCAAGGATAGCCACACAATTGCACCACCTTCACTTGATGGCGACTTTACAATTTTCCAACTTGCTTTGGTGTTGGAGGACCTTTACAATGAATTAAACCAACAGAAACACCTTCACGGTGTACTCACACGAAGACAACAAGACTCAACAAATGAAAACAATCACAAGCTCCAATACAACAACATGTATGGAGAGTATGATATAATTTGAACCAACAATTGATCAACACTTTGTATGAGTTGTAGACTTTTTCCTTAGCTTCAAAATGCTCCAAAGCATCCATATTTATAGTGTAGAAGGCCTCCAAGGCTCCTACTAGCCGTTGCACTTCAAAGGGCTGAAATCACTCCTGGATCGCCTCAGCCATCGCCTCAGGCGATCACCCATCGCCGCGTTCCAACGGTCAAAAATGCACAGATCGCCTCAGGCGATCGCTGGATCGCCTCAGGCGATCAAGAGCAAAAATTAAGGCCGTAGCTTCAGCATGTCCAAATTTTGCATCGCCTCAAACGAACTCCACATCGCCTCAGGCGATCCAGACCATCGCCTCAGGCGTTCATGCCATCGCCTCGGGCGAACTCCCCCGCGCGCGTGCCCGCGCATTGCCTCGGCGTCGCTTCAGTCGATGTGCGGGGGCGAAGTCCCTGTGGCTGCCATCGCCTCAGGCGATGGTCACCATCGCCTGGGGCGATCTGCCCCGCATGCTCGCCTAGCCATCGCCTCTGTCGATGGGCGTGGCGATCCTCGCCTGGCACCCATCGCCTGGGCGATGGCACCCATCGCCTGGGGCGATCCGTGTCTTCCAAAAGACAATTTCTTTGGCATTTCAATACTATTATAATCTTCACTTTGATCATAATTTTGCTGCATACTCAATAAAACCATTAGTACAAAATGTATAGTTTTGTAATCATCAAAACAAAAACGATAATTTTATTTAAAATAGAGGAATGAGAGTTGTAGCGTTTTAAGGCGCAACAATCTCCCCCTTTTTTGATGATCAAAAACCCGGTAAACTTGAAAGAAATAAGACTTATAACAATGCAATGCATAGAGAGTTTAAACTCCCCCTTAATGAATGCAATGATAAACAATGTTTCAATGTGCATTTTTATCACCTTTACAAAATGTGTCACAAGTTGTAAAAACAATTAGGTTGCAAATAGCATTCATCAATTAAGATTACACCAGTTTACACATACATTCTCCCCCCCTTTTTGTGAGAATAAAAAAGGGTAAAGGATTTTTAAAGAAAATTGGACATAGTTCCCTTTAAAAATTGAATAAACCATACCCAATCAACTCAAAATCCAATCAACATCTTAAAATAATCCATCAACATAAACAATAAATCCATTCCAACATCATTTAACAATTACAATCCTTACAAACAATTACAAAGGATAAAATCTAAAAAACAAAACAAAGACAACTCAATCCAAGCCGCCATCACCATCACCATCAACCATCATTCCCGTGAGTAGTATCCTCATCCATGTGAGTACTGGAAAACTGAGAACGAAGAGCGTCCACATTCATGTCGTAAATACGACAAATCTTCTCTCGAGGAGTCTTGTAAGCTCGAAGAGACGCAACATCATCTCGAAGGGAATGAAATTGAGAATTCATATCGACTCTCAAGGATTGAAATTGTGAGTTCATATCCTCACGAAGGCTTTGGAATTGAGAAGTAAAGAAGGCAGCGTCTTGATTGAACTCAAAAGAAGAAGAAGGTTGATGACTATCAGGAGCTGGAATATCCGCCCCAATATTCATCATGTCATCAAAGGTAGATGGAGATTGATGCTGAATGGGTGGCTCATCGATATTTGGTTCATCAAGAAAGGAAAATGAACCCTTTGGGCACTAGTCATCCTATCAATGGGTAATGAGGGGTGATCTTTAGGATTGAAGGCAGAAAGTAGGTTCCCCGGATCATTAACCCAACAGGAAGTGAAAGGATTCCAAGATATTTTGTTAAACAAAAAACACCTTAGATTGAAGGTGTCCTTGGACTTGATAGGGAGTTTCTCATTGTCATCAAAAGGAAGGTTGAAATGAAGAAAAATCTTTGTTAGGACACGGCCGAATGGGAGAATAACCTTTTTAGGATTATGGGCGGTGTTTCCTAAAGATTTGGACAATGAATCTAGGTAGGTTGAAGGGGTCATTGTAATGATGTAATACATCAAGTATACATCAGAGAATTTCACCTAAGACGATCACCATCCCGAGGGATCATCGAGGTGATCACAATCTTGTGAAGGATTTGGTATTTGTAGGGATTGAATTCACAAGAAGGATTGGTTTGGACATTGAGGGTTCCGCCAAATATGAGATACAAGGCTTGGGCAGGATCACATACCCCATCATTGGGCCAAGTAGCTAGAGCAAATTTAGCCGGACCCTCCGAAGGAATGCGAAGATATTTCCTAATTCAGTGCTATTGAATTCAATTGGGCGATTACAAACGATGGTTTTGATAGTTAACTCACCATCACCCTCAAACAGTTCAAGATTGGCATAGAAAGAATGAATCATGGATGGGTACAAAAAATCGTTCTTTCTAGGGGGTTTGAAAAAATTTTCCCATTGTTGGAATTGAATCCAATCAAGAATTGGGAGCTGGGAAGTCCTAAGGAAATCGAAATCAAAGATATAACCCGGAATTAATTTGCGAGTAAGATAGTCTTCCGGAATTGGCTTACCATCAAGTGGAGGACCCGAATAATTCCTATTGGAGCGATTAGAGCGTCTCCTCCGGCTTGATTCTCCTTCTTCTCGGTTGCTTCGAGACATATTGCAAGAAATTTAAGGAATTGAGGTAAAGATTCGATTTTGAGAAAGGGGTTAGGGTTTGCAAAAATTTCGAATTGGAAGATTTGGTGTTTGGAAAGTGAAATTGATGGTTTGGAAAGGCTTAGGATGATCGATTTAACAATGATGAAGAAATCTCGAATTATGGGTGAAAAACACGAAATCTTGCTGAAAAAATGAGCAAAAAAAGCCGTAGCTTCCTTGCTTTAAAAATCGAGATCGCCTGAGGCGATCTGTAGAACGCCTGAGGCGATCTGTAGAACGCCTGAGGCGATCAGAACGCCTGAGGCGATGCTTGCGATCGCTTGAGGCGATGCGAGCCACGCCCGAGGCGATGCTTGCGAACGTTTGAGGCGATGCGAGCCACGGACGAGGTGCACTGCGCACAGAATGCTGAGGCGATGGTTTGGCCAATTTTGAGTCAATTTTTGGACCAAAAATTATTTTTGATAATTCTAACTAACATTAAACCATCTAACAACAAAATTAAATCACATAATCTAAAAAGCACAATATTCATAATTTGTGACTTTTAAAAGGTGATTTCAAAATGCATTTTTGAAATTAATGTGAGTAAACTTGATTCCCCCTTAACAATTGCATAGCACATACAAAATAATCAAGTAAAGCATAAAATAAACAACTCTCCCCTCAAACCATGCATACACAAGCTCTCCCTCTTAAACTATGCATGAAGTAAACTTCAAGATATAACACACAATTATCTCCCCTTTTGTGATAATCAAAAAGTACAAAATTAAATAGACAAATCACAAATATATGTTGACACATAGCCATATTTTATACATGTTCCTCATCAAGCATATAATAGCCCAAAATAAGCATAAGATTAATTCATTTTGAGAATACAAACATGCGTTTTAAGGCGATCAACAATGAATTCAAAATGTGCAAAATGTGCATATGTTCTACCAAAATTTCATGCATTTGTGCCCAATAAACATTAGAGTTCTCAAATCATCATTTGATAATTTATTAAGATCATGATAGCATTATTTCAAAGATAGAGCATCTAAACAAATATAGCATGCTTAATCACATAATATCATATAACATATTCCAATTAGAATTCATTGCACTTACTATAAAAGGATAGGCATACATCATGCAATAAAACAATTTATATGTGCACATGCTAAGGGGTTATGCATTTACTACTCCAATCATATTGAGCTTCATTATTCTTGGTCACAATTAATTTGTGCCAATTTCATTTTGATTGCTCATTTAATATGTAAATAAAAAAAATTTTACCCTCGATGACCAGAGTTCGTTCTTGTCATTGGTCCAACGCCTCGAGCCTCTTTCTATAGTTGTGAATAATACAAACTCCTCTTTTGAGTTGCTTGGCCCTTCATCCTCCATTCCATTTTTGTTCCTACAAGACAATTAATAATAGGAGACTCTTTGGTACCCATTTGATTTTTTGGGTCCTTGATGATTAGCTTTCAAAGGCACTTTTGGAATCCATTTCCACCTTTTATTAGGTTGGTATTGGATTCTAGCAAACCTACACTTATTTTTTGGTTGACCACTTTTACAACAATAGTTACAAGTAGGAGAGTTTTGCTTTGCTTTGGCCAACAAGCTTGAAAAGATTTTGATTTGTTTGAAAAGCCTAACCCGCTTTGTCAAAGCTACATCGTTGTAATCCAAGCAATTCACTCATCTTTGACTGACTACTTTCACTATATTGGCAAAATGATATCTTTAAAGAATCTAATTCATTTTTCAATGAATTATTTTCTTCATCTTTCTTAGCAATCTCAAGTTTTGAGTAGTTTATTACTCATCTTGGTTTTGCCAAGAGCATCAATAGATCATTATAAGATTCTAAAAGTTCATCAAAAGAAGGTACCTCATCATCGCTTTCATCTCCTTCATCTCCAAGAGCCATTAAACAAAGATTGGTGGCTTCTTCTTCATCGGAGTCGCTATCACTCCATGTAGCTATAAAAGCCTTCTTCTTGCCTTTGTCCTCATTCTTCTTCCTAGGACATTGGTTAGCATAATGACCTTTTTCTTGACAATATAGCAATTTACCTACCTCATTTTTGGATTCATGTTTGGTTTGCACTTGAGGTCTTTGACTTGCCATGTTTGTTGAAGAACTTCTTGAACTTTCTTGTGAACAATGCCATCTCCTCATCATCATCATCTTCTTCATCATCGGAGTGGTCTTTCCTTCCAACCAAGGCAATCCCATTTCTCTTGGATCTATCCTCCTCCTTTACTTCTCTCCTTGTGGCAACTTCAAGCTCATGAGTCACCAATGTGCCATGGAGCTCATCAAGATCATAGGAAGCACTTTCTCCTTTGTTGGACTCGATGATGGCCTTCCTCTTGGCATCCCATTCCTTTGGTAAGGCTCTTAGTGCTCTCCTCCATATTTGCTTTGGAGGATACTTCTCTCCAAGTTGGGCAAGCTCATTTATGATTTGAGTGAGCCTCCTAAACATGGAATCCACATCTTCTCCGAATCCATCTCAAATGTTTCATACTTGAGTTGTAGGAGATCTATCTTGGTCTCCTTCACTTGATTAGTACCCTCATGACAAATTTGTAATTTGTCCCAAATTTCCTTTGCCGTTGAGCACATCGAGATCCGGTTGTACTCCTTCATATCTAAAGCACAATGTAAAATATTAATCGCTTTAGCATTTTGAGAAATTAATATCATATCCGCTCTAGTGAAATCGTCCATCTCTTTGGGAACACTAATTCCCCCAATTTCCTTTAAAGGAACATGTGGACCTTTCACTATGATTTTCCATAGATCATAATCTACAGATTGGATGTATAGAGAAATTCTATTCTTCCAATACCCGTAGTTATCACCCGTGAAAAGCGGAGGGCGATTCGTCGATTGACCTTGAGCAAACTCATTTGCTAGATTAGCCATATAAAATTTTGATTTAAAAACAAAAATCAAATGGCTCTGATACCACTTGTTGGAATCGAAGAGGGGGGGTGAATGAGATTCCTTGGCTACTTTAGCTTTTTAAAATGAGTTTGAAAATAAAAGAGTTTTGCCGCTTGCGGAAAGCCTTTAGTCAATCGATAAATAAAATAAATAAATAAATAAAATGCGTAATGAAAAGATAAGCAGTAAATGACAAGGATATTTGTTATAGAAGTTCGGCGATGAATCGCCTACGTCTCCTCTTCCCGGTTAGATAACCTCCAACCGAGGTTCCACTAGAATAAATGTTCTTGGCCTTGAGGGCTCCAAGTAAGCCACAACACAACTCTTCCCGAGTTACAACGCTCTTCCCGAGCACAATACTCTTCCCGAGTACACAAGCTCTTCCCGAGCACCAACACTCTTCACGAGTCTTCTTGGCCTTAAGGGCTCCAAGGATAGCCACACAATTGCCACACCTTCACTTGATGGCGACTTTACAATTTTCCAACTTGCTTTGGTGTTGGAGGACCTTTACAATGAATTAAACCAACAGAAACACCTTCACGGTGTACTCACACGAAGACAACAAGACTCAACAAATGAAAACAATCACAAGCTCCAATACAACAACAATGTATGGAGAGTATGATATAATTTGAACCAACAATTGATCAACACTTTGTATGAGTTGTAGACTTGTTCCTTAGCTTCAAAATGCTCCAAAGCATCCATATTTATAGTGTAGAAGGCCTCCAAGGCTCCTACTAGCCGTTGGCACTTCAAAGGGCTGAAATCACTCCTGGATCGCCTCAGCCATCGCCTCAGGCGATCACCCATCGCCCGCGTTCCAACGGTCAAAAAATGCACAGATCGCCTCAGGCGATCGCTGGATCGCCTCAGGCGATCAAGAGCAAAAATTAAGGCCGTAGCTTCAGCATGTCCAAATTTTGCATCGCCTCAAACGAACTCCACATCGCCTCAGGCGATCCAGACCATCGCCTCAGGCGTTCATGCCATCAGCCTCGGGCGAACTCCCCCGCGCGCGTGCCCGCGCATTGCCTCGGCGTCGCTTCAGTCGATGTGCGGGGGCGAAGTCCCTGTGGCTGCCATCGCCTCAGGCGATGGTCACCATCGCCTGGGGCGATCTGCCCCGCATTGCTCGCCTAGCCATCGCCTCTGTCGATGGGCGTGGCGATCCTCGCCTGGCACCCATCGCCTGGGGCGATGGCACCCCATCGCCTGGGGCGATCCGTGTCTTCCAAAAGACAATTTCTTTGGCATTTCAATACTATTATAATCTTCAACTTTGATCATAATTTATGCTGCATACTCAATAAAAACCATTAGTACAAAATGTATAGGTTTTGTAATCATCAAAACAAAAACGATAATTTTATTTAAAATAGAGGAATGAGAGTTGTAGCGTTTTAAGGCGCAACAAAATGCATTACATAGTTGGAATCTACATTTGACATTAATATGAGAGCAATTGCATTTGCATTGTGTTGAAGTTGAAGAGTATTTAGAACATAAGAAATCAGATTGATAAACACATAGAACACCATAACTCACCTACAGATCTCTACCAAGCTCCTCACTAGCTCCTTCCTTAGGTTTGCATCTTTTGCTTGGATTTCACTTGGTAATCAAGCTAGAAAGTTGAGTGAAGTGACTTCATACCTTCTTGGTAAGAATTTCATTGCATATGATGTATATGTGCTTAGTTGATGGAAACTTGAAGTATGTAAGGTTACTATTCTTATATGACTTGAATTGAGACTTGTTATCATGCAAAGAAATGAATGGAAATATGCTAGAAAGTTGTTTATAGGATACTAGAGATTTCATGAAACATGTTTAAATGTGAATTTTCGAGTTGTAGGAGATACACCTTGAGGATAAGCTCAAAATCGCCATGTTCTAAAAATTTGGAACATCGGCGGGCGATCGATCGCCAAAAACAGAGTAAAAATAAGCTGGTGAAGTCATATGGCGGTCGATCGGTGAAAATATGACGATCGATCGCGAGTGAACAATAAGGTTGGGCGATCGATCGAGAAGATGTGGCGATCGATAGAGATGGCCAGAACTTCTGGCAATCGATCGATGTAAAAGTGGAGATCGATCACCAGGGTTAAAGTTTTGAAAAATGTTATATTTTTGTGGAATTTGTTTTTGAAGCCTCTTGTAACATGTTATATTTGTGATATTGTTGTAGCATCATCACAGTGGACGGGGCAACGAGGCAATTAGCCATTGTCGCCTGATTTATATCTTTGTGTCGTACAACATGTACGTGTTAACGTATGCGTATATGATATGATTGTGATGATGATATGGACATTTTATCATATGAGTTGTGATATCATATGCATGTACATTCATGATGTTCATATTGTTGAGATGGATGCCACGATAGGTATATATCATATGCTTTGGCTGAGATCAGTGCCACGATAGGTATGTCAGTGTTGGGCATATGCTTTGGCTGGGATTATTGCCACGATATGTATGCTGTATATGCTTTGGCATGAGAGGTATACTCCGGTTGAGTATATGCTCTGGTTGTTATAACGTATGAGGACGGTGCTATGATATGTGCTGCTAATATGAAGATGTGAGGAGGTTCCACTGTCATATTGAGCTGAGATAGGCATATCATATCGGTCTCGTTATAATAGGATGATAAGTGAGACATGTCATGACATATTTGCATTTGATGATGCATGATACAGAACAATCACAGTTGATGTTTATAGTGCTTTATCGTTTCTGTTTCTTATTGATATCGCACTGAGATGGTTGTTTATCTATACTCATGTTGTGTGCTTGTTTCTGTAGGGACTCATAGACGTCGGAGGATGGGTTTGTGAGTCTTATTCCGCTGCGAGCTGAACCACTGCTTATGAGTTATATTGATCTAGGTTGTTTTGCTGTACATATGATGTATATTATGACATGATTTTGTCAACTTGTAACAACCTACATAAGTAAACTCTTAATCAGTGTATGATTTACTTAATTCTTACTCACATATGTATAATGAACTGATATATATAACGAATTAAGTAACGAGGACCCCACAACTTTGATCTTCAAGATCACAAGAAGGCTGCTTTGCTGCTCTTGCAAAACTTCAGAATATCTTAGTAAAGCTTTTTTGGTTTTGCTTGAATGAATGAAGTTTGTGTCTTTTTAATTGTAGCGGATTAATTAGCAGCACATTTCATTCTTCACTTCGACATATTTATAGCGGTCTAACGACAACTTTTCTTCAAAAAGTTCTGCTTGAAATCAGCTTCTTGATTTCTTCAAAATTCTGTTTGTCTTCTTTCCAATTTTGTTAATTAACGGTTCTTTCATTCTGACGCTAATGGTGGCGCTGATATCGTAGTGGTGCGGCGCTCTGTTGTTTTTTGTCAGAATGAGTTGTACTTATTTTGTCTTGTTGCTTTATACGTCTGATGACTTCTCCTTTGTTGTATATCTGCTGGTTGCACGGTCAGCTGATGTTCATTTCATTATCTGCTGGTACTCTTGTTCCAGTGGTCGTTCACTCTTATCTGGTAGATGATGACTCTTGGTCTTTGGATCCGATAGATCTATTTTTCTCCCTTCACTTGGTAGATGATTCTTTACTCGGTAGATGTTTGTAGAGTTAGTCACTAATCCAATGCAGTGAATACTTCAAGCGGTAGATATTTGTGATCACCAAAACTTTGAAATGTTTTCCCAACATTACAGTGAGAGGTTTTGGTTTAGTCCCCCTCTCATGTATTTCTTTATTAGTTTTGAATAAACAATCAGGGGTCCGCCAAATCATGTCATAAAAGATGGTATTCTCTAAAAAAATAAAAAAATTCAAAGTTGAAACACAACCACAATATTTCTTATGGGACATGAACTTTTATGTTATGGGACAGAGACCAGTACATATGACCAACGTGGTTCATTGAATGCTATCCTGCATTATCATTAATAACACTTAGATGACAAAATTTTCATCCATATTAGACGTGAATATTCATATTTAATAGTTTGATATACTCTTAAATGGCATTGTCAAACCAGTCGACCAACAGATGTCATATATAATAATATATTTTAACCATATGTTAAATTGTATTATTGAATGTTTCAGATTTGGGCTCTTAAATTCAAGTTCCCATGTGCGCTCTTCTGATTATATACCCAAATTATTCAACCATAACATATGCTAGTTTACTGCATTTGATTAATTTTTTAGTTTTACTCTAATTAAGAATTACGGTCAACGGAACCAGATCTGAAGTTTTTTATCTATTTCTCGGATTCTTGAAAAATCCAAAATAATATATATATATATATACCAATATTACCAATGTAATAAGTGTGAAGAGATTTACTATTCTAATGAATAGTATTACTATTTATTACAACTTTTTTGTTTTTTTTTTAAAAAAAATATTTAGAAACTTTTTTTAATTTTTTTGTTCAAATATTTTAGTTAAATAAATTTTTTTGTTGATGCGCAGATTTGATATGAACCGACTAGGAAAGAATATATATTAATCGGTTGTTTATGTGCGAAACTTCAGATGTTATTTTTTCAGTTTATAGTAGGGTGATCATCATTTTTATAAACAAAAAAAATTAGAGTCAGTCCTTTGGTTATTTTTTTCTCATTCAATTACAGTAGCTTGATAGTTTTTTTAAAAAAGTTTTGTTAAAGTCAGTCATTTGAAATGTTATTTTTGATCAAATTAGGAAAAAATTGACCAACATGCTGTTATCTGGCACCGTGCATTGGGCGGTTGCTAATAATACAAGAAAAAGTTCTTCCTCCTCTTGTGCATCGGTTTTTTCGCATGGAATAAATGGGTAGGAGTCTGTCTAACCCCCGTCACGACATTGGTGGTGTTCTTGAAAAAAAAAATGTATGCATCTGTGTGTATGTATGTATTAAAGTGGATTAAAATTGGATTAATTAAATATATATTTATATATATTTGAATTAATTAAAACGAAAGTAGCGAATTTGATCCATTCTCAGTCACAGATCTAACTGAGCTTAACACAGCAGCTGCTCTCATTTTTGCTTTCGATTTTAGTAACCACCATTGATAACAACCCCTCCATTCCTTGATTCTCACCCTTCCCTTCATATATCTTGTGCTTTCAGATAAAAAAGATTTCGATTTTACCTCATTGTCCATCTCCCTGTTCCTCCCAAATTCAAAAAATCTTGAATTTTTGCGTTGTTTAGCAACACTTGTGCTGCGAAATTTCAAAATGAGCTCGCAAAGATATTCAAAACCCACGAAACCTCCCAACCAAACAGCCCCTTCAAGATCTTCTTCCTCATTTTCGTTGTCCTCACATTTGGCCATGGTTGAATTGAAGCAGAGAATCCTTACTTCCCTCTCTAAACTCGCCGACCGAGACACCCACCAGATCGCCGTCGAAGATCTTGAGAAGATCATCAATGGACTCTCAAGCGACGGCATTTCCATGCTTCTCAACTGCCTTTACGACGCCTCCAACGACCCCAAGCCTGCCGTCAAGAAGGAAAGCCTCCGCCTCCTCGCCGTGCTATGTGCCGTCCACACCGTCCCCGCCGCGACCCACCTCCCCAAAATCATTGCCCACATTGCGAAGAGGCTCAAGGACTCTGATTCACAGGTCAGGGATGCGTGTCGCGATTCCATTGGCTTTTTGGCGGGGTTGTACCTCAAGGGTGGTAATGGTGGGGACGGAGTTGTTTCTCTGTTTGTGAAGCCTTTGTTTGAAGTGATAAATGAGAATAACAAGACTACCCAAGGCGCCGCTGCTATGTGTTTGGCTAAAATGATTGAATGCGCCGCTGACCCGCCTTTGGTTACGTTTCAGAAACTTTGTCCTAGGGTTTGCAAGCACTTGAATAGTCCGAATTTCTTGGCTAAAGCTTCGCTATTGCAAGTGGTTTCGAGTTTGTCCCAGGTTTGGTCCCCAATGATGATGCTGTATGTTATTGATTGATCTTCTTAATTGATGTTTGATATCTTATTTGATTCGCCTTTCGAATGAACTGCTATTTGGAAACTTCGTTTATCATATTAATCGAGATTTATGAGAAAAGTTATCAGAAGTTTGATTTTCTCTCAAGCTTTATTTGATGATTTATTCTTAGTATGTTTGATAACACCATTGTTAGAATAGATCGGTGGAATATTTCCCTTACTGGTTTCCACTGTCCACTGTTTTCATTGTTCTACTAGAAAAGTTGTATTAAATTGCTTTAACCAATCACTGAAGCCAGGATAATTTTGGTGTGCCTAGAATCCATCCTTCTCTCTGTTTTATTTGTATCAATATGGTTTCCCAAGGTTTGGCTGTATAAAGCAAGGGCACCAAAGGAACGAGTGAACTGGTCTCTACTGAAAATATTTACTCACCCTTATCTAGGTCAACAAAGATTCCCATTTGTCATCTTATTACTTTACATATCTGGTATCTTATTGTACACTAAGAGATTGAGATTCCTGTGGATGAATGTGAATGAGCGTTATTTCTTCCACGGATTGTGATTTAGACTCTTCAGGTCATTACATTTCTGGATTTCTGCAATCCTGGACGATCACATGAAGACACTAGTTAATAATATTCTTCTGTGGTGATAGTATACATGTTCTTCATACTGTTGCAGGTTGGAGCAATCACACCTCAAAGTTTAGAATCCTTGCTGGTGAGCATTCATGAGTGTCTTGGCAGTTCAGATTGGGCCACTAGAAAGGCTGCAGCTGAGGCATTAATTTCCTTGTCTGCGAACACAAATAACATAACACCAGAAGGAGCTGCTTCTACATTGAATGTGCTCGAGTCTTGTAGATTTGATAAGGTATGTGTTAAAAGAGTGTTATATCCACCTGAATCATTAAACATCATACCACTATGATTTCTTCCTGAACCATACATGAGTTTTTACCTGAATGAATCTATTGCATCGATGGAAAATTAGCTTGATAAGGTATATTTTCATCTATGATTCTCTTCTAAAATGGTGTTTGATTTTCTTAAATGGTGATTTTTTTTTTCCGTTAGTTGGGAAGTGCACTCATTCAGGGATTTATTGCTTCTCGTATCCTCTGTATCCTAATCAACTGACATGATGCCAACTTTTTTCCAGATTAAACCTGCGAGAGAGAGCATGACAGAGGCTTTGCAGATATGGAAGAAAATTGCTGGGAAAGGAGATGGATCTTCAGATGATAATAAAACTTCATCTAATGGTAGGCATTTGATCTAAAATTTGATCATTTAAATTATCGTTCAGTTAGATTTTTTTGTTTATTCTTATTTACATGTTTCATATTGAAATAATCAATATTCAGAGGGCGAGGCTTCTGACTCTGCTGACCCATCAGAAAGAAACGATCTTCCAAATCTTGGTGAGAAAGGAAGTGAAAAACCTGTAAAAGACTCATCCAGCGGAATGTCCCCAACTGATTCTAGTTCTAAAGGCAAGGGAAACAGCATTTCTGACAAAACTGTAGGGATACTAAAGAAGAAAGCACCAGCATTGTCCGACAAAGAACTTAACCCTGAATTCTTCCAGAAACTAGAAACTAGAGGTTCGGGTGAGTTTCCTGTAGAAGTGATTGTCCCTCGCCGAAGTATTAAAGTATCAAGTTCACAAAATGGCGTAGAGTCAGAATCATATGATACAGATCTAAGTGGGAATGCTAAGCCGAACTTACAGGCTGGTGATTTCAGAGGGAAATATGGTAGCATGGAAAGGGGCATTGTTGGCGAGCGCAGTAATTCTTCAAATCAGCAAGAGTCATCCAACATCTATCCTGATTTTTCCAGAAATCCAGGTCAATCTGAGGGATTTATGAGTACTAAAGGGAATTGGTTGGTTATTCAGAGACAATTGTTACAACTAGATAGGCAACAGGCTCATCTAATGAACATGTTGCAGGTGTCCTTTATTATATTTGCAGTTAGAACTTGATTATTGAATTGACATTTTACTAATGTATCTTTTTCCATTGCAGGACTTTATGGGTGGGTCTCATGATAGCATGGTGACCCTAGAAAACAGAGTACGGGGTCTTGAGAGAGTTGTTGAAGACATGGCACGAGATTTATCTGTATCATCAGGCAGAAGGGGTAGTTCTTCTATGGTAGGATTTGAGGGATCTTCAAGTAGGCCTCTCAGCAGGTACAATGGTTTTCCTGACTATTCCGGTGCCAAACTTGGAAGAGGCAATGATGGGCGCAGTCACTTTGGGGAGAGATTTGCGGCATTTGATAGTGTTTCTTCGGGATTGAAAGGCAGGGGCTCTTCTTGGAGATCCGATGTATCAGATTCTTGGGACTTTCCAGCATATGGTAAAAATGGCCAAACTGGCTCAAGGAGAGCGGCTAGTGGTGGTTCTACAGATTTTAGAACCTCTAAAACAGAAAATGAGGCTGATCAGGCTGGCAGCAGGAGAGCTTGGGAAAATGGAGCAGGGCCTGTTAGATTTGGTGAGGGACCTTCTGCAAGAAGTGTTTGGCAAGCTTCAAAGGATGAAGCAACCTTGGAAGCTATTCGAGTTGCTGGTGAAGACAATGGAGTTACACGTAGTGCTCGAGTGGCTATACCAGAAATGACAGCTGAAGCACTTGGAGACGATGGCACAGTGCAAGAACGTGATCCAATTTGGACTTCTTGGAGCAACGCAATGGATGCTCTGCACGTTGGAGATATGGATTCTGCTTTTGTCGAGGTTTTGTCTACTGGAGACGACCTCTTGCTAGTAAAGCTCATGGACAAATCAGGCCCTGTAATCGACCAACTCTCAAATGAGGTAGCCAGTGAAGTTCTGCATGCTGTGTCACAGTTTCTCGTGGAGCAGAACTTGTTTGATATGTGCTTATATTGGGTTCAACAGGTATGATTTCTGTTTAAATGTCAATTTTTAATATTTGGTCGATTCATGTGACTTCATTTGTACAGTTTATATATAGATAAGTCTATTGATACTGTTCTGGTTTCTTTACTTAGTTGGCAGACATTGTCCTAGAAAATGGTCAAGATGTTCCTGGCATTCCGATGGAAGTAAAAATGGAGATTTTACAGACTTTACAAGAATGTTCTTCGTCTGTAGACCTGCCTGAGGACTGGGAAGGCTCGTCACCGGACCAACTGTTACAGCAGTTGGCATCTGCGTGGGAAATAGATCTGCGAAATTCGAGAAAATAGCCGTCACAACTACTTTTGCTTGATAATGGTGTCTGGAGGTGACATTTGATACACATTTACACACCCAAGTTCAAATGCCTGAGAAGTGTGTTGTTAGCTATCGCAGAGCATCACTATGGAACTTGATGTAGATAATTTTGCCAGAGTGCATTGCTTGTTTACAAGTTTTCTGAAATATTAAGAGTCGTGGTGAAAACTTCGATCGGTTTGGTCATTTTCGTTAAATCAAACCATTGTTTTATTTATCTTGACTATGATGATGTTTACACGAAAATGCTCACTCCTTTTTTTTTTTTAAGAAAAATGAAATTGCTTACAAATTTACCGCCTTCAGAATAACATTACTTGATTTTGAATGAACGAAATCTGGTAAAATTACATCTGCAGCATTTCTCAGAGAATGGTTGGATGTATCTGTCTCATGAGGCACTACCCTATGGCGTAGCAAATAACAAATCTAATTTCGCATGGACAATTTCAGTCTACTTTTAACGATAATATTGGGTCAAAAAAACATCGTCGTGTTGAGATTTGTCTCAATACTCTTTGATCAAAGTTCTCCTCTCATTACATATAAGAATATTACATGCTCCAGAATCAGATTAAGAATCCCTAAAAATCTGTCAAACTAATTATCATATGCATAAAATAATATCCTATCAAATCAAATATTAGTATATTTATCAATATATGCAGAAACATATGCACGCTGGTAAAACAAAAAGGTTATTCTAACAAAATTTATTTTTTTAATTATTATTTTTTGAGAGGTTTTTCTAATTATTTTATCCATACACAATTATAAAAGTAGGTTTAAAAACCTCTACTTTTTATTATTTGGGTAAAAAGTGGACAGCCCCCGACGTTCCTCCCTTTTAACACTTTATCCCACAATCTTTCAAAATTTGCACTTAATCGCTGAACAATTTTAAGCGATGCACTTAACCCCCTGAAAAATTTTAAGCAGTACACTTAACCCCCTAAATAATATTAAGGAACAATTTTTCATAATATTCTGGCTGCAAATTCCCTCACATGCTTCTCACATGCCACTGTCGAGAGTATGTATGTCTTTTTATGTATTTTATGTATGAGTTTTACGACTAGAATTCATCACCGTATGTATATTCGTAAAATTCATTTTTATGTATTTTATGATGCGTATACTCGTAAAATTCATGCAGAAAATACATGAAAAGACATGCATACTCCTCGATCGTGATATATGTGACGCACTTGATGAAATTTGCAGCCAAAATATTCAAAAAAATTGTTCCTAAATATTGTTTAGATTGTTAATTATATTACTTTAAATTATTCAAGGAGCTAAGTACATATTTTAGAAGTTTATGAGATAGAGTTCTAAAACGGGTAAAGATTGAGGCTATCTTACCATTATTATTTTGTAGGAACCTGCTTTATTTGATTCTACTCCGTACTGCACACATCTGCCGCAAATGCCCCAGGCCCCGACGCGTTGCCAAATGCTGAAGCTCTTTTCATGGCGTCTCTCAATCTTCGAATCACAGTCCTCGAGCCCTAGATTATTTACTCAATTAAGATCATCGTATCTCTTCTCCATCGCTTGTTTCCTAAGCCACTCTCCATCCAAGGAAGAAATTTACGACCCGCCATTTTCATTACCCACAACACAATCGGCCAAAAAGAAGAACAAATTAAGTATTTCTCAACGCAAAAATCAACCCCAAAAAGACACCAATAAGAAGAGTTCTGAAAATGCAATTGAGTTTCCGGTTAATTCAGAGTTGCCCTTTGATTTTATGTATTCTTATTCAGAGAACAACCCGGATGTTCAGCCCATTGGCTTCCGTGAACCTCCGCGTTTCTCTCCTTTTGGACCGGGTCGGGTAGATCGTAAATGGACCGGTACTTGTGCTCCGGCTCTGCAGAAGCCAGATTCTGAGAAGTTGAAGGAGGAACGTGAAAGGGTTCTCGGGGAGCCGCTTTCAGAACAGGAAATAGCGGATCTTGTGGAGAAGTATCGCCACACTGATTGCTCGCGCCAAATCAATTTGGGTAAATATCCGTTTAATGCCTATTTAATGTGTCGGAAATTTTTGTTCTTGTATAAGAATCATGTTGTTTCCTTTTTTTCAGAAAAAAAGGAAAGGTTCATTTTTTTCGGTTCTGCGTGGGTAAATTTTTTGAAGAGTTTTTAACACACATAAGATTGATACGAAGCATTTCTACTTCATGATAATCTCGTGACAATAATTCTGATCATGCTAGGACAAGGAGGAGTTACTCACAACATGCTTGAAGACATCCACAACCACTGGAAAAGGGCAGAAGCAGTGAGATTAAAGTGCTTGGGAGTGCCAACACTTGACATGGACAATGTTTGCTTCCATCTTGAGGTTTAAAAGATTCAGCTTCCTGTATCTGAAATATCGAAGATTTTCGATCTGATTTTCTTCAATTTGTTAGCTGACGGGAATTTCAGTGTGTTTTGTAGGAAAAATCCGGTGGGAAAATTATCTACCGCCGCATAAATATCCTCCTCCTATACCGTGGGCGTAATTATGAATTCACAAAACGACCGAATATTCCTCTAATGTTGTGGAAGCCTTATGCACCAATTTATCCGAAGCTCGTGAAGAATGTCGCTGGTGGTTTGAGTTTTGAAGAAACTAAGGAGATGCGGAATCAAGGACTTAGTTCTCCCCCTTTAATGAAACTGTGTAAATGGATTTGGTACTTTCATTCATGTAAATTTTTCTGACATTGTTGATTTGCGGATGATGACTGTTAAATGCCATGTCTTGTTTCTGCAGCTAGGAATGGTGTGTATGTCAATGTAGTGGATAGAATACAAGTAGCATTTGAGACTGAAGAAGTAGTGAGGCTCGACTGTACTTATGTGGGTGCCAGCAACTGTAAAAAGATTGGAGTCAAATTAAGAGTACGAGGCCATCTTCTTTATATTAGTTGGATTTTGCACACTCCTTTAATGTAGTTGTTGGATCTTTATTTGAAATTTCACTTGTTGGAATGAGTGGCATAAAAGTTGGTTCGTGGTGCTAAGATTTCTCCATAGTTACCATGGGCACTAAATTTGAAATAGAGTGCGAGAGACACTCGGCCGAATTGCATGTTTAGTCTTGATAATTCTTCAAGTCTAAAACATGCATATAATATAATAGGAAGTTGTGATCGTTTGCTTCTTGTTTTCCATTCTGTTATGCAGGATCTGGTTCCTTGTGTCCCTATCCTTTTTAAAGATGAACAGATTATCCTTTGGAAGGGAAACAAAGAGAGGGAATAGAACTCCTGATTATCAACGAGATTTCAGACAACACAAGCATATGTTAATTTTGATCTCCTTTCCCAGAAAATATACCTCTGTAGTATTGAGCTCGGTTGCAGTAGTATCCCCTGGATGGCCAGTGGTAACGAAACGTTGTTCAGCATCCTGGAGCTTGGTTCTGCATGCTTGATTACATCTTATATTTATGTTAACTGAAAATCTATCATCTTGTTGAGTAATAGATTCTCAGGATATATTTTGAACACATGCCATTTATCTGTATGCATGGAATTGTTGGGTCGAGTATATTTCCTTTTTTCTCAACGTTGATAAATACCATTTTATCACCATGAACAGGACAGTGAAATTCTTTCCAGTCATTAATTTGTTATTAGGTTTCAATGAAATTTAGCTGAAGTACTTTGATACACGCATTCTAATGTATACACGCATATGGACCTCAACTTGGTTTCGAGAACACAAAAGGAAAATATTGACAAAACAACTGTACAATTTTCGAGTCAAAGCTACTCGCATCCAATACTTGAAATTGGAAATAAAATGGCATATATATAAGCATTAGATATTTGTGCTGCAACTGAATCTCTGATAAACCAATTCGGCAATTTTACATTTATATTTCCATCACAGCTATCAATTCAAAATTTTTGATCCAAGATTTGCCTTTGCAAAGTATAATATAGTTGACATTTTTTGTTGGTTGACAAGAAAATCTACAGCTACAAATATGATTTGCTCTAAACAAAATTCTTAAGAGCCGACGATCGCCATTTTTTTCTGAAGCAGAAATAAAAACAGCAAACAACTGAGGCCATAAACTGATATAAGACAAGGGTTTAGGAATGCATGGAACTCAACAGCTTGAGAGCCAGTTCCTCTTGCTCTGCAAGAGTAATGGAGCCGGTACTCGTGCTAATGTTCGCTTTGCCTCTTCCCATCTCATCATTTTCTCTATCACTGTCAAAATAGATCTTCGACTTTTTGTTGACTATACCAGTAGCCGTCTCTTCATCTGAACCAGAGAGATCATCATCATTGTTGTCGTCACCATTCTCCTCTCTACGCCTCTTCAACTTCTTCTTTTGTTTGATACGCTTTTCTCTTATACGTTGGCGGTCCAAAGCTTTGTCTTCCTCGGTAACATCTTTCATCATTTCCCGCAGCTTGGTGTATCTTTGATTTACTGCAAGATAGGAAGGGTAAAAACTTTTGAGGCAACTAAGCAATTATCAAGTCTGATTCAATGACAGAATGCATTGGCATAATGAGGGCAGTATGTAAAAGTTTCCTTTTTCAGTATTTTATCAACTTTTTACAATTTAGCCAACCACTTCGGGCGCATCACCTAAGCTTTTGTATACAAAGATAACCAAGTGTTTGACTTCGAGCACAACGGAGAAGGGTATACAATCGCCGAGACTGATAAGTTTGGTTCTAATGCTAGTCCGATAATTAGGACGACCACGACTTGAAGTTGGAAAACTAGGTTGAATAAGGCCTCAAATGCACGTTGGCTTTATTTCAATTTAGAAGTTTGGACGGGAAATAACTACAGCTGCTAGCTCTTGATGATAGTAGTTGCATGGCAATTATCAAATCCAAATCGTTAAAATTTACCTATGTCCTTGTCCATCTTATTGGAATCAAACCCAGTCTGGGTATTGGCTAATTTTGCAGGAGAGGGTGACGTGTTGCCACCATCACCAAATACAACCCGTGTGCCTGCTGGTCTATCCACATTGATCTTCAGCTTCTTATTCTTTAAAACCCTAGTGACAGGCCTATAAAAACAAACAGCTTAGATTAAAAAAAAACAGATTGTCTGAAAAAGGTAAACATTTTTCAGACTCATAATATGGGAAAGAACAAATATTACATTATTAATAAGGACACAAGCTAATTGCAGCACAGATTTTGGAGAAGTTAATTAATGGCCGGTAGTAATTAAGTCCTCAAACTGCAGCCTTTTTCTATGAATTTTGGGACGCATGTAGTGATGTCTTTTTCGTGATACAAGTTAAGCAAAAAGAGGTAAAATCCAGAAATCTAAATACAAAAAAGAGGAAAGTGGAAACATACACAGGATTATTATCTTCCCCAAAATGGTGAGGGGCAATCTTCAAACTAAGACCATGCTCCGCATGCAATTCTGCTTCCTCAGATATACCAGTGCTGGAAGTTTCATTTAACAGTCCCAATTTATTCTCATCAGCATTGCTTTCTGGAACAAGGGTCAATTCTTCAGACAATTTTTTTGCCTTAGCTTTTGTTTTGAGAAAACGGACCTTTGGGGTCATGGGAAGACCTAATGATGCTGAGAATTCATCAATCGGAAGTTTAGAAACATAAAAAATCTCCTTATCACGCTGCTTGTGGATCGACCTCAAATATGTTATAAAGGCTCTTTGAGCCAGATATTGTAAATCAGGGTATTTGACCAATAATGCTTTTAACAATCCAGAAACAGGTTGCAACCTTTGGGTATTTGCCTGCAAGGAATCATTATCAATTATTAATATTAACAAGCAACTTATCACATGATTCAACATGCTCAATAGTTTACCTGGCCATGAATCAAAACCAAGCAGCTGTGCCATCAATGAAAAAAGAAAGAATGAATACTATGAATATTAATTTGAAAATAATATCAGACCTTAATAAATCGAATAGGTATCTTTTTTTCTTGTAATTTTTCAAGCATCTTCATCTCTGAGGGTGTAAGGAATAAAATGGATCTCCCACCAGAAAGGTAACGAGCAGTGCGGCCCACTCTATGTATGTAAGAAGCAACATCTTCAGGGCAATCTACCTAGAGAGCAAGGCCAACCAATCAAACCAATAGTTCACCATTTTGGTAGCATGCTTCCAAGTGGAACTTCATATTAAGTCACTAATCAAAGTTGGAATTTTATTTAGGATGAAACAGAAACCAACCTGGACAACCCACTCGACAACTTTATTAAAATCAAGCCCTCTCGAAGCCACATCAGTGGAAAAAAGTACAGAATTCTTCTCACAGAATTGTGCATAAATTCCCATGCGTCTCTCCTGCTTCATCCTTCCATGGAGACATTTCAGTGGGACTCCAGGACGGAGTTTTTTGAATGCTTCAAACACAAATTTTACCTGTGGCATGCACCAATTTCCAGATAAGCAAAGATATAAAGAACAATCATTTCATAAAAAAGGAAAGAAAGAACAACAAACAGCAGAAAATATATACTTCATCACAAAAAGTTTGTCGATAGCAACGCTAATCCAATAATGCAAAAGGAGCTTTTCTCATTTTGCATAATTATGAACCCGCAGTACATAAACACAAGCAAAGGGGAGGAGAGTTTGAGGTGCCACATCATAAACACAATACAGAGATACAACCATTCCTCGAATCAATCATATAAGATCTGATAGAAAGTTTTACAGAATGTGGAATTGGATAACAAGCAATGTTTGATATACAGGAAAATGATAGATTACAAAATTGTAAAGATACTGCGGTACAATTTGGTAGATTAGACATCTTGATCCATAGTACTAGCTCTTATTAGTCAACACAACATTACCTGCTTGCAGCTTGACAGAAATACGAGTATCCTTGAATTGAGATGTGCCTTTAGAAAACTCCATAACATGTCAAGCTTTTGGTCAAGAGGAACAACCATAGCTGTCTGCTGTAAACGATTAGGTGTAGCAGTTTCAGATTCCTCATGCACACTAAGGTACTCTGGATCTTTCAGACTGAGTCTTGCAAGATCTTGAACAGATTTTGTCTGGGTTGCGGAGAATAATAATGTTTGTCTCTTTTTTGGTAATTGAGATATTATAGCATTTATTTCTTTCTTAAAACCAACATCAAGAATACGATCAGCTTCATCAAGAACTAACACCTGTTTCGAAGCCAGAAAGTTAAACTCGGTCAATCACTATCTAATATCATGTCTAAGAGCGGTTACGCAGACAAGGGAAAAGTGAAACACATAGTGAATAAGACAACATAATCAGTAGATTAACACATATAGGAAGCTAGTACGAGGGGTGCTAGAGGTTCTATTAAAAGATATTCCATTATTTTCGGCAATTTTCGGCAGCCTCGCTATTCTCCACATAGCTCACTAAAATGTCAATGACATTTACATGAAAAATAGAAATTAAAGTGGCTAAACAAATCATAATCGTGATACATTATATAAAAGCATGACCGTTAATCTCAACGCTACGAAGCTTGATCAACAAAGCTCAGGTTGAAAGAAAACGAGGAAGCTACATATGAGCAAGCCTATAACTAACTGGATCCGGATTAACTAAATAAACAAAATAGTGAAGGAAAGCAGTTAATGGTATACAAGAGCGGGCAACTGCAAGCAAAATTGAGGACATTAATAGGTGAATGCTCAAGTCGGTGCAGTACAAATAAGTTGTCTGTAAGAACTACTTAGAAATGCTCACTAAAGACGAACACTATCCAGAAGGCCAATAAAATGATTATCCTACTATAAATAAATCACTCTGCTATGAATAAAAATGAAGCAATGTATCATCCAAGGACGATTAAAATACAGAATTCTAAAGCGGAAATGTCAAAATGAAGACCTGAAGCTGTGAACAGTCAAAATTCGGGGTTTCATCCATGTGCTGAAGTAGCCGACCTGGAGTACAGACCAAAATGTTCAACTCATTTACACGCTCTTTCTCCATGTCAACATCCTTGCGACCACCAATTAAAAGTCCAGCACTAAAGCCATGGTGCCTCCCAACAGATTTTAACACTTCAAAAAGCTGACCGGCTAATTCTCTGGTGGGAGACATGATAATGCATCCAACCCCATCCTCTGGAGCCCATCTAGCTTTGTATAACTTCTCTAAAACCTGCATAACAAGAAAAAATTGTGCTCGCAAATCTACTTAAAATAACATGAGGCTTTTAATCATACAAACATGAAAAGTACCCAAAACATCTCATTTAAACAATTTCAAAGAAAATCAAAATCATAGTTCATTGAAAGCAACTTGGACACAGTATCGTACAATTTATTACTATATTTTCAGGAATTTCATTTCCTGATCCCTATTGAGCCAACAAGTTTTTAGTACTCCATAAATCTAAAAAAAACAAACGGTAAAGACACTTATTCAGCACCCTGCGCACCCAAAAGCCATTTGACCCAACTACAAACCCAAAAACCATAAGTTCCAAACAAGCTTAACAAGTATTTTCGCCAAAACCATACAAAACAAAGACGACGCCATTAAACTACAAAGAAATCAGTAATATATCTAAATCTCACCGGGATAACAAATGCCAAAGTCTTTCCAGACCCAGTTTTAGCAGCTCCAAGGATATCACGGCCGCACAGCGAGTGTGGGAGCGAAGCCCTCTGAATGTCAGTCATTTTTGAATACTTGGCTTGCGTCAATCCATCTTTGGTTTTCTTCGATAGAGGCAGTTGATTAAATTTCTCAGCCCCAGAATACGGAGAAAAGGCACTGTCGGGGAGCCTTTCAATTCGGCTTTTTTCCCGCGGATGAGACTGGGAGAGCGGATTGGTACCGGATTCAGGCTTCCCCGACTCGATCCATGAATTGAGTAGCTCGATTTCATTGACCTCGGATAACCGATTCTGCAATTTGAGCTTCCTGGTTTTGGGTCTTCTCATTATTTCGATGATTGTTTTGGCGTTCTGGAACCAATGTTTGGCGTGAATCAGGTACTAGGGTTTTGCAGTAAGGTTTACCAAAATTGTACAGTAGAAAAAATCACGGTTGCATGGAGCACGAGAATATAAAATCTAGAATAGCCATACCACGAGAATTGGGGAGATACACTAACCTCGATTTCTATATAGAAAAGATGTTGAATAGAAGAACTAAGGCGTGAGTGGATGGTTCGATCGGCGGTTGATTTCCTTCCCTGTTTTTCTTACTTTGCGGCGTTAGGATTTTGGGTGAGGGTTTTATTCACAACGTATAATCACCATGGAGAAATGGATTTATCTTAATAGATAGTCCAAGGAAATTATTATAAATTAAAATAAAATCAATATTTTATTTAATTGCTTTCACAATTAAGATATAACCATCATAAATTAATATTCGATATACTCTAAAATAATATTTTTAGAGTAGAACCATCATAAATTAATATTCGATAAATTAATAATCATTCTAAAATAATATTTTTTTCTGATCCCAGATGATTCTCGATAAATTATCAATCTCTCTAAATGAATAAAATTTAATGATCTCAATATTATTAATTTATATATATGTACTTTAGTTATGTTATGACAAAAATTATATTATGCCTAACAATATTTAAATCCTTTCAAATTTGAAGCGGTGTGAAATACGTTTATTTAAGTAATGAGCTTTAATTGACCATATTTTTGAAATATAACTAATTTTATAGTTTTGTTTTGACTTTTTTATGTGTTTGAAGGTAATTTTATTTTTGACTAGTAAAAAAAAAATGTTTGATTGAAGTAGTGTGAAAAAAGGATTATTTAAAAAAAAATAACTTTTGTTTGACCGTGAATTTAACTTGTCATTTTACATAAAATCTTTATAACTTTTGTCATTTTACATAAAATCTGTATAATATTAACGAGTCAAAAAAATTATTTGACCAATGTTTTTTTTCAAACTATACAAGATAAATATTTTCTCTTAGATACAATCATTCCATCCTATGCAAATTCAATGATTTCTTGTGGAGACGTAACTCAACAGCATATTGTACATTGATATGCAGTGTGCTAAACGGGAAGATATTTCGGGAATGGTTGGTTTCTTCTGTCCTCGAAACTTATGAGTGGCCGCAGGCAAGTGATTGATGATTTACTCCAACGATGAGCTTCTTGAATATTATAGGTCTAATTGAATTATTTTGATTTGTTTCAGATTTGGCGATTATGGAATCAGATTTCAACCAAATTTGGGTACATTGATGGGATTATCAGCAAAAGTACTCCGACAGTTGCCAAGTCGGCAGTTAAGTGATAGTAGTTGTGCAATTTCATAGGCTGTTCATATCTTGAACCCGATTTGTTCATATATAAGGTGGGAAAAATATTTTTAAACCTTGGGAGTCGGCAGTATATTAAAAGCATATCTTGATTCAACCGGAAACTGGAGAGGATACACTCACGCTGCACGAACATACAACTCTACAATGTGCAAATTACACACACGATAGTATGCATAAATTCTACTTATTGCATCAAAACAAGGAACCCATGCAGGGAGAGCAGCACATATTTATTCTCGAAGTATGAGCGCAGCGTGGGCTATCGAGTACTTCAGGCAGCGTTCATGCGGCACTGCTCACGCATTTGCATCCCGCACCTTTGTGGAAGATTCTCCAGCATTTGCCTCATCTCTTGTCTGGATCCCTGTTCTTTTTGCTGCTCCCTCCACATCATTTTCATGGCTTCACACCTGCATGGAGAGCTGATCTCCTCCAGCTGCTGGCAGCACTCCTGGAGGTGCTCGCCTTCGCCCCGTCTTGGATTGCTCACAGCGCTCCTCAAGAAGGCATCCATTTGCCGTCCTCCCATTGTCTGCATCCACATATGGCAGTGGCTCAGTCTCCCATGTTGTTGGTATTCCTGCATGCAGGATTCGCCCCTACCCCGTGGATTCTCCTCATCAATCGTCGTGGTGGTCACCACCGTGGTGTAGGTGGTGGCGCTGGCCACGGCGACAACAGCAGCGAACAAAGCGGCGAAAATTACGAGTCTGCCCATGATTAGTGATTCTAATTGATACTGAATTATGCTTGGTATGAATGAATATGAAGGGTGGGAGGGTTGAATTTATAGTTGAGAAGAGCATTTGCATGGCGAGAACGTGGAATGTGAGTAACATGCAAGCTCGGAGAGATGCCGACAGCATTGGAATCGAGCTTCCACGTCTGTAGTAAATTCATGCAAATGCCTGGGGACTTGGTTTTGGACATGATACGGATGGAGCCAATATTTGGCATTGCTTTCGAAATTAAAGTAAGAATAAAATATATATTTAGTTATATTTTATGAAAATAAGTAATGATAAGTGTGTATGAAAGTAAATTCATGCAAATGTATATTTCATACAAATGAGTGTGTATGAAAGAAATTGAATTATTGTAATTCATATAATTATCGAAACAACACCATAAGTTTTATATATAAGATTTATTTTGTTTAAGTACAAGCTACACTAATTGGGGTAATTCGAGTCTCAATCACAGACTTCATCCACAAAGAGAGGAATACATGTCACTCAATCCAAAGGCTGATGCCTCATATGTAAGGTTTTGAAAATCTAATTTTTTCTGTGTTACATATAATACCTTCAACCTCCGCATCCAAACCATTAAATTATTTTTGCTAAATAACATGAAACTCCCCTATGTTATAAAAAATATGCACGAAACTCCAATGCATTAAGAAAATTGACACAAAACCCCTCTATTTCATAAACAATGCACAAAACTCTCATGTGTTAACAAAATAGCCAAAAAAATCAATCTATTTTATTAAACTCTGCACGAAACCCCTCGTGTTTATAAATATAGGGAACAAAACCCATATATATTTTTTAAACTCTGTATGAAACTTCCTCGCATTAAAAAATATGCAAAAAACCCTCAATTTTCTTAAACTCTACATGAAACCTCTCATTCCTTACAAACATATTTTCAAAAAAAAAAATTGGAAGTGTATATAAACGTATATGCAGGTTTTATGAAAACAAGTTCATAATTGTTCATATATAGTATATACATGTTTATATACAGCTGAACGAGATTAAACAAAATCTGTTAGTTTTTAAAGTAGAAGGTTTCATGCAGGGTTTAAGAAATATATGATTTTTTTTGTTAACATATGGAAGTTTTGTTCAGCGTTTAAGAAAATAAATAGGTTTTTTGTGCTTATTTTTTATAACAGGTGGGAGTTTACTGCTTCTGCCCAAAATGACTTGGCTAGACCCGCAGTCTTTAGCATATCCCTTGTTCTATCCAACAGGGTTCTATTCATCCGCTCCGCCACTCCATTCTGGTGAGGCGTGTAAGCCGTTGTGAATTGTCTTTTGATGCCCTCTTGTTGACAGAATGCATCAAATTCCTGTTTTGTATATTCTCCTCCATTATCAGTCCTCAAACACTTGATCTTCTTTTCAGAGTCAAGTTCAACCCGCGCTTTGAACACTTTGAAGATTGGAAAAACATCTGATTTCTTTTTTATAGGATACACCCAGCATCTTCTAGAGAAATCATCAATGAACGAGACAAAGTATCTCGCTCCTCCTAGGGATACAACCGGTGCTTGCCAAACATCAGAATGAATCAGCTCCAATATACCGTTGCTTTTGGCAGTAGATGTGCCAAACTTTAGTCTATGTTGTTTACTGGTAACACAATGCTCACAAAAGGGTAGAGACACTTTTGTAAGCCCCGGCAGCAGCTTCCGTTCCGAGAGAACCTTCAATCCTCGTTCTGACATATGCTCGAGCTTCCTATGCCATAACGTCGTTAATTCTTCTCCCGAACTAGTCGATGCAACAGCTAGTTCTGCCTCTTTGTGTGTTTCCCCCAGAAGTACATACATATTCTTATAAGCCTTTTCCGCCTTCAATACCACAAGCGCGCCTTTCACAATCTTCATGATCCCATTTTCGATACTGGTCTTGCACCCAATATCGTCCAATTGTCCCAAAGACAAAAGATTCTTTGTCAGACCCTTCACATGTCGTACCTCATGTATGGTGTGAATAGTACCATCAAACATTTTAATTTTGATGGTTTCTATCCAGCGATTTCCAATGCATGATCATTTCTCATGAATACAGATCCTCCTGAGACTGGTTCATACTGGTCGAACCATTCTCTCCGAGACGTCATGTGCCATGTCGCTCCTGAATCCATTATCTATGTGTCATAAAATATTTGTCTGCCTTCCGCAATAGTTGTTGCTTCGCTAAATAGTATTTCTCCACCGTCTGAGGTACTGACAATATTTCCTTGAGAATCTTTCTCGACACTCTTCTTACTTGTATAATCTTTCTTGAAGTGCCCTTTACCGCCACATTTATAGCAGTAAAAATTCTTCTTCTTACTTCTGGATTTGTATCTACCATACTTGTGACTCCCACTGGAGTCACGCTCCGTCGATCTTCCTCTCATCATCGGCAAAGCCTCTGCATGCTTTGAACTTGCCAACCTGCTTCCTTGTTCTTTCGCCTACTTTCTTCTTCAAGAACCGCGGCTGCAACATTATTGAAGACTAACATATCATTAGTGATATTGTTGGTCATATTAATGATGAGTTGATCGTATGAATCCGGTAGACTTTGAAGTAGAAGCTCCGCACGTTCAACTTCCTCTATTTTATACCCCAAAGTAGTGAGTTGGGCAAATAGAGTATTCAAAGTATTGATATGGTCGGTCACTGATGAGAATTCTGACATCCGAAGAGTATAAAGCCTTCTCTTTAAAAAAATCTTGTTGTGTAGTGACTTGGCCTCGTATAGGTTTGTCAGAGTATCCCAAATATCTTTGGCATTTTTCTTTTCGGCAATACTTGTTCATCTGCTAGAGCCAAATGCAGATTGGCAATAACATTACTGTTCATCTCATTCCACTGTTCATCGTCCATGCCTTCCTTCGGTCTATCTCCAATAACTGCCAAGCAACGATCTTTTCGTAGAACTGCTTGCATCTTTATTTTCCACAACATGAAATTGCTTCCGTTGAATTTTTCAATCTCTAGGCATCCCGCCATTTTAACAACAATAGAATTGCCTCAACAAAAAATTGTTTCAAAAACTCTTTTCTGATGTGGAAGACCAGTCAAGGCTGCAACCACGGAGCATACTTAGAATTTTTAATATTTTTAAAACGAGACTCTGATACCACTTGTTGGCCCCAGGTGCGGCAACAATGAGATAGAAAATACTGAAACTGAAGAATAAAAATGGACACCAGAATTTACATGGAAAACCCCTAAAATTATTAGGGTAAAAACCACGGGCAAGATGAAAAGATTCCACTATAATATTTTTTGGGTTACAACCTCTCTATATCTTTCAAAGAGAACAACACTCTCAATATAGGAGAAAAACTACCTCACAAATATTATAGAATACACACTCAAATGTAGAGATATGAGAGAACACTCTGAAATGGGATGAATGAAATGAAATCAGAAGAGCTCTATTTATAGGGTTGGAAATGTGCATTAAATGCACGATCTACCAACTACCAACTCCGCAACCACCATCCACCATCTGCACAAATTATAATGGAGCCTTTATATGCCCAAAAAATATCATACAAGAACTTTAGTGCTTATTTCATTGAATCAATCTAAGCACCCCTTGTTTAATAGGGGCTACTTCATTCTCATGTCTCCCTCATTTGGCCTCTGTCAAACCTTGGATCAAGAACATGTTAAGTCCCAAAGCAGATAAGATGTGTTCTGTAGTATTAAAAGGGCGGAAACTAGAAAAGCAGTATACTTCCCTTTTTCGTTTCTTGAGAAGACCTTAAAAGATTTCATTGAATTTCACTGATAGCAGAGAACCATATCTTTTTGGCTTAATTGCTTATGTTTAAACATTGTGTGTCATTTGCTGAAATTTTCGCTTAAATATATGAGGAGCATAAAAGGACACATTTGGCTCGATTTGTTGCTATAGTTAATTTGTTGTGATATGATTACTTTCTGCATCTACTGTATTCATGAGATTTATTAATATCTTGAATAGAAGGTCTCTGAGTGACTAAATATATTGTTGTTTCTTTCATTTTCGAAATGTTATGGTTGTTTTAAGAGGCTAGCTAGATAAAGGAAGTGGTTCTATAGATTGATTACAAAACTGCAAAATTCAGGTGGAACTGTTTACTGTTTTATTCCTCAAAGTTTTTCATTGTAAGGAAATCTGAGATGACATATAACAATGGGATTCAGGAGGGAGTATAGAAGCGAATTAGTCTTGATGCAAACTGAGATTTATGAATTTCAAAATCTAGAGTCTTATTATTTTAGGATGATTTATCTCATAAAATATAGGATTATAATCCCATAAAATCAGGGACTCGATTTGTTTTGATACCATGTTGATAAGGACGATTCCCAAATATAAGCATGTTTCTTCATAGAAAAAAGGGGATCATCTCGGCCTCATTCTTCCTCTGGAAAAGTCTTTTTTCCCCTTCAATTTGTATACTCTATTCTCTTCTACAAAAAAAATATTGTGGATGATAGTCTTTATTTCGGGATTTTCTATTAAAAGAAATCGGGTGTGTCATTTAATTTTTCAATTTTGCGGTAAAATTCCAAAACAAAAATAAAACCCAATAATTACTTGGGAGATCTGAACTGAGTTTAATCGTAATAAATTATCCACCGGACAAGGATTCTTGATGGCTGTACGATTGGCGGCTCCCACTTTTTTTTTTTGTTTTTATTGTCAAGAGTCGAGATGTATAAAAAGAATTTCATAAAAAACAACATATACAACGGAAGATTCCCATATTCAATTTCTAGTAAACTGAGAATTGAAAATGGCTTTAATAAATTTGTTTTCTGTCTCAACTTTTGGCGATATAAGGAATTGAAGGGGCCAGATTCAGTGCATGGCGGCGGCCCCTTTTGGTGTTGACGGCAATCATATGGTTGTTTGATGATGTTCTTAAATGTATATCCTCAGGGGCATTATCACCATTCATTTGGAATCTTTTTTTTAAAAGGAAAAAAAAAATCACTTTTATGGTGGATGTTGCTCCCGATGGCAGCGCTCTTAAAGACAGCAACAAAGTTTCCCATGAATGGTCGGTATTTATTTTGTAAGATAATGACGTCCTATGCTCAAATACGTTTAATAAATGATAAACGTAGTTATTTTTCTCGACCCTTTTAGAAATGACCCTTCTGTTTTGATAATTGACACTATTGCAGTGTAAAAATTGTGTAATACGGTTTGCATTTACCGGTTCAAATGATGTTTAATTTTTATTTTATAATACTTCTGAAAAAAATTAGCATTTTTCTTTTTATTACAAAGCATAAAGAGGGAAAAGGAGGTTAAAGGAAATCGAAATCGATCCCATGGGTTTTTTATTAAAATAATCGAAAAAAAAAATAATTTAACAAAATATCCGAATTTTAAAATCGTTTTTAAAATGACCCAAAACGCCATCTCAGATGGCGCCTTCAGGTAAATGCGACATCTGAGATGGCGGCTTCCTTATCTGAAAAAAAATAATTGAAGGTGCCATCTTGGATGGCGCCTTCAGATAAAAAATTAAATCGCCGGCCTCCTCTTCTTCTTCCTCACTTCTCATCACCTTCTTCTTCCTACTTCTTCCTACTTCTCATCGCAGATCTTTACATATTCTTGTGCAAAAATTAAAAAATCATCGTGATTTATCATTTCTGGAGCTTGCTTGTTCAACATTTTTGAATTTGAGGTAACAGTACAACTTTGAATCGAAATTTTCGAAAGTTGTAAAATTTGAAATATGTTGTTGGTTGTTTTTAAATTTTGATGTTTGGTAGTTTTTATTGAAAAATTAGTTATAGTTTCGAGATAATGGCAAACCGCCGGATGATTTACAAATTTTTAGTTTTTGCCGGAATTTTTTACTCCGGCACGGCTTGGCGGCTGTTCGGCGGCGGCGGGTTAGGCGCAGTGGCGGCGGCGTCGGCACGACCATATCTTTCCAACACAGAATCTGGCCATTCTTGATTATTTTCAATCATTCGCTCCATCTTCTTAATCCGTTCGACAAAATATAGTACACAACGATCAAAAGTTAATTGCACAATTTTAACGATAAAAATAAGATAAGAAACTATGATGATATGTGATTTTTGCTTTGGTATGAAAAATGAAGTGCTCGGTCGAGGTATTTATACCCGAGAAGGCGATTTTTTATCTGAAGGCGCCATCCAAGATGGCGCCTTCAATTATTTTTTTTTATCAAATAAGGAAGCCGCCATCTCATATGGCGCCTTACCTGAAGGCGCCATCTGAGATGGCGTTTTGGGTCATTTTAAAAACGATTTTAAAATTCGGATATTTTGTTAAATTATTTTTTTTTCGATTATTTTAATAAAAAACCATCGATCCCATGCTTCAAAGAAAGCACAAATGCCAATGAAAAAGAAATTTACACACTTCGATAAATGGCTTTGACAACATCTATATGGTCAAATTTGTCCATTGAGCTGTTTGAATACGAGCGTATATTGATACATTCCCCATTTCCTTAAATAAAAAATAAAAATAATAATAAATTGTTTTTCTTTTTTAATTATCAATATTATAACTACAATTTGAGAGATGGAGAGACTCGAATCCTCGCTAATATGAGGGGGAGTCGGGTGACAAATTATCATGCAATCCTTTGATTGTCTGGCTTTTAATTTCAACGAGCCCACCATGATCTTTGTGTATATGGCATCATCGATCACTATGCTTTTCACCTAAATTGATGACCTTCATTTATGTGGTCTAAGCTCAAGAAAGTATGACCGTACCCGACCAATAATCAAATAAGAAATCGAGTTAACTCAGATTTGTGGAAAATATTTCACTCATCCATGAGTAAAAATGATGAATGAACCTAGCGAAGCTGAATCAGTTGATTGTTCAAGCAAGTAATGCATGGCCTTTCATATTAATTACATGAATACTGATGTAATTCGATTCTTTCTGGGTTCGGTATATTTAAGTGATTTGTGAAAAATAAAAGGAAAAAACACCAAGATTTTTTACGTGGAAAACCCTCGAATTGAGGAAAAAATCACGGGACCCAAGTCCAGTATCGTTTGTACTAATCACTCTTTCTATTTGTTACAGGACTTGACACAAAATCTAAATAAAAAACAACACTTAGGAATATCTGGAAAAATAACAAAGGGAGTCCGAACATACAATATAAAGTTATCTTCGGAGTCCTCTTTTTCTTCCAAAGTCCAACCCTTTGGAATGAGGTTGCTCGCCTCTATTTATATGCTCGATTCTTGTGATTGCTTGGCGGGAAAGCTATGATCAGATCTTCTTTGATAGTGGCGCTAATATAGCGAGTGTGTCCGAGAAATCCGCACATCACTAATGCACGTTTATCTCCGCCGGTTAATTTGTTGTTTACAGCCGAGTCTTCCGCTGATCTTTGACCAAACATACCGAGCATGGTTTACCAACCGTTTAGCTTTAGTCTGTTCCGTGCACTGATTATAGTTTGTTCGGTGTGATGTTGTTCGGTTATAATCTGCTTGTTCGATTTTTATAGGGGATTTTACTCGAGAAAACCAATATGTCATATGACATCAAATGCATATGTTGTATTGATCGATAAGGTGAATTTGGAGATGTCTAAATGAATCATATGTTACACGTGGCATCAAGCGTAATATGCTTTGGTTTCGAAATTCATTTAAAGCTTAAAATAAAATTATTGTCGCAATTTCGTGAAGAAAAAGTGGACGAACGAAACAACCGCGAAAAGGCCTAAGAATCAGTTCGGAGATTTGAGGGGGGAAATAGAAGAGAAGTGAAATCCCATTTGACCTCTCCACAAAGACAAGAAACAGAGGTTTTTATATCGCCTCTTCCCTTTCATATTTCCCCTTTCCTCTTTTTCCATGCCTGCCATGTCCCGCCATGTATACTAAGAAGCCTTCAATATTATTCTGTACCCTCTAAATATTCGTTGAATCAAGTTGCTTAAGATGGGCTAATAGTTGAAGCTTGCATAATTTTTTCGGAGTGGCACTGAGGAAAGCAGTTGCCTAGAAAATTGTGTACAAAAGGGTAACTTTTTCCTAGTTTTTTTTTTGTTCTGTGTTGTGTTAATACTAGGAATAGCAGAAGGTTGGATCTTTTTAACCGAGTTTTTTTGGTATTTTTTCCAGGAAATGGAGAGTAAATACGGTTTATTCAGCCCGGGAAGCAGTGGTTGGACATCGTTAAAAAACGAAGAATTCCAGGAGGAGGATGTGTGGGGAGCTTTCCAGGAAGAGCATGATTCCTATTCCAGGGACAGGAAGCCCAGTTACATGTCCAAAGGCCTTCAATCCCCAGCCAGACCAATACCAAATCCCAACAAAAAATCTTATTCTCTCAAACCCAAAATCATTCAGCACCGCTCAGCACCTCTGAGCATTCCTGACTGGTCAAAAATTTACGGAACCGGCTCATCGAACACCTACAATAATTCTTGTTTTTGGCTGGATCCAGATTCCAATATTGACAAGAATAATCGTGGGTTTGTACGAAACAGGTGGCACAGCGATATTGAAGAAGAAGATTACGATGATGGGGAAATGGAAAAGGAGAGTGTGATACCTCCTCATGAATGGATTGCTTACAACATACGGCCTTCTTTCTCTGTGTGTGAAGGTGCTGGAAGGACACTCAAAGGCAGAGATTTACTCAGTGTGAGAAACGCTGTTCTGACCAAAACTGGATTTCTGGAATCAAATCCAACTATCGGTAGCCCTCTGTCATCAGACATGGTGTGAGGAAGACGAGCGCACGGGCAAGTGATTCTTCAAAAACAAATTGTACATATTACCCTCAAAATATCAAAACTGTAAATTTTAGTTCAACATATTTACTGCGTGTATGATGGACACAAAGGTGTCGCAGTGTCGTTATGGTTGATTTTTTTCTGTAATATAAATGGGTCTCCGCACGATCATAATGTTACTGTTTAGATCAAATTCCATGTATTTTCTGTTCCATGTAATGTCTATGTGTCCATGTATTATCATAAATGCATTGAGGAAATTTGGTCTATGTTTTCTTTCTTCCAAATTTAAACTGATTACAACTCAAAAATGGAAAGAAAATCCATTTGCAGGTCATGCAATGGGAGAGCTAAGATGTTGGATTTCTCAATTAAATTTGCCATTGTTTGAAGATTTAGGTTTCATCCCATATTTAATGGTTTTAATTTCTTTCTGAAAAAGCATACATCCGGTGGTGAGAGCAAGTAAAACTATATTATTATCCCCTCAAATATTGTTACCAACTTTACTTTTGTCTTGTCGTGAATCCATTTTAATTTTACTTGAATGTAACAACAAATAGAATTGTTAATGTTTAAACATGCAAAAGTAGGGACACTTTGATTCGCCCTTTGGGTTGGTTAGATGCTATATTTAGCTTCGTCATTAGAGTTATATTAAATCATTGTACCAAAATATTCTCATCTAACATAGATGATAATATTCATATCAAAGGTTGTTACCCCTTAAGGTAGTGCTCATATAAGGTAGCAACCGATAATCATTGCCTTTGAGTATTGTCAAGAGGTAGTGCTCATATAAGGTAGCAACCGATAATCATTGCCTTTGAGTATTGTCAAGGGCAGAGCTATGTGTGAGCAAGAGAGGCACCCCTTACCCATAAAAAAATCTTACCCATTTTTCTTTTGTTTTAAAAATTACAGTTTTATCATCTAAAAATTATATTTACCTCTAAAAATTTAATTTGTGGCCCCCTTAAATTATATTTTGACTTCTAAAAATTTTTTGGTTTTTAATTTTATGTTTATATTTTTTTCCCTATTTTCGAATACCCTGCATACGTTCTTGAGTGCAGTCTGACTAGTGATTTGACCCCTCAACTATAATTGAATGTGCCAAATCGATGACTGGGAGGGCATTCCGATGGCAGCCAATAGGGTAATGAAAAAATATGGAAAACAAGCATGGTGTTATTGATTAGCTGGCAAATGGCACAAAACACTTCGTTTATTTGTATGATTGTGACAACTATTGATGTTTTTATTGATAGTGGGATTTTAGACAGAGACAACGCCAACAGAGAATGGAAAAGGATTTGCCACCAATTTCATTTCATTTAGAGGGGGGAAATGATAATCCATCGTATTGAGAACACCACCACATGTGTTTCCTTATTCTAGTTCTATAAATCTAGACATAAAGTTTTTTACAATTGTTCTTCAAAATATAATGTAATATACTGTTATTTTTTATATAAAAAAAATCGATCATTTGGTATTTTGTGAAAATTCCTCAAACTTGCACTTACCGCGTCCCATCGACCTTTTTCTCGGAAATTTCCCTAATTAAGGAAGGTTGGTTTAGTGACATCATTGACATTAACTTCACTTCGTTTCACAATCTGAAAGCCTCGATTATGTCAACCATGCTTCACATAAACAAGGGCATACAAAATAATATTATTTACCTTATACAAGTACGAGTTCGTTTGGTTTGAATGATATGATTATTGAATGATTAATAAATATATTGATAAAAATAATAAAAAAATAGAATTCTTGATGTTAAAATAATATTAAGTTTTGTATGTTTTTAAGTGGTATGATAAAGTTAATGATATATCGTGTACTGCCGAAATACCCCTCTTGTTGCTTTATCGACATCAACTTGTTCACCTCGTTCACACCACACTCTGAACTACACGTCTCCAAAACTCCATCCCTTCGAACACTTGACGAAGCCGATGGAATCATTCATCTCTTTGAACAATTAACGACATAGAGCACTTTCTGTGGCTTATAGATCCAAAAGACTTGAAGCATTGGGTTCATTTAATCCTTGTCGCCCGAAATCGCTATGTTTCAGGAAGTAAGTCGGGGTTCCTGATAATCCTTCTCTACTCGACGTCTTGTGCGGAGTACTGTGAGTTTTTTGACCAATATATTTATGTTTTCTAAATTCTTTGCTCAGTTTTGTATCACTACCCGTTTTGTAACAATGTTAGACAACAAAAGAGGATGTTTTATGTGCTAAGATCCGTGACAGCAAAATGATATGGGTCAATGCCTTTCAAAAAGACATGGCTTCGTCTGCACATATTTGTTTTAATTTTTTTGAACAATATCATTATGCTTTTTCCTTTATGTGCTCAGATTTGTATATACTTAGTTCAAAGAATGGTTGGTGATATGAATCCTACCCCGATCACACCAATCTCTGTACACCAATCTGTACGATATATATATACAGTAGTTGCAACTAATTTTCTCTTTGTCAATACCAAAATCATGCAACTAAGTTTTCTGTTTATGCAAAATTGAAATGACCTTATTTGGATGATTACTTTGTCTCGAATCTTTATCAAGATTTTAACCAATAGCAAGCAACAAGATTCTAATTGATTATCAATTCCTTCCAATTACTGTAAACAAAAATGGCCCGCTTAACCTCAATTTCAGAATCAAAGCTCACGCGCATCAAGCACACTTCTCGATCAAAGGCAGTAAGAATCACACAGCAAGACTTCTCCAATATCATACATAATTCTGAAGAATCATAGCAGTAAGGAAATCACACCTTTCCTGAAAGTAATCTTGCGCGCACAGCATATCACCGACAGATTATGGGCACTAATAACAGAAATAAAAGCAAGGAAAGAAGTACACCAGATTTACGTGACCTACATCCACAGGAGAAGGAGTAAATCCATTAATCACCGAAAATCCAAGAGAGTTTACAGATTTTCACCACACTAAAATATCTCTTTCAATTTTCTTTTCCAATCACCACCGATACAAGAAAATTCCCAAGATGAATCAGTGTATGTGCCCTAATCTGAACTCCACTCTTGCCTTTGCTTCATTGGTGCTCTCTAAATCTCCAGAGAAGGAAAGAACCGCTGCTCTCTTTTCTCTTCTTTTCAGCCCTTTTATGAATGAAGTGGAAGATGCAATCCTAACCAACCATTTTCTCTCTTGAATGGTCTAGATTTAACCTGAAAAGTCAAAGCAAGAAACAAAAGAAACAAGTAATATCCTATATCATTAATTAATATTAAGTCTAAATATAACAGTTGGGTTTATGTATTTGACTCAGAGATGGGTTCTTGTGCTATGATAGTGACTATTGACCTAGATGTTTATGCTTTATCATTTATGTCGTCCAATTGATATAACTTTCCATATTAGTTTGAATTTATATGTTTTCCAGCTTCAATTATAAAGAGGAGAAGCTTGTTTCACTATGTTTCCAGCTTCCAAATGGTTAATGATTGTGTTGACCGTAGGTTTGATGGAGTTGAAGACACCACCACAGTGCTTGTGCGGCAACATTTCGTCAGACGAGGATAACAAAGCAGATCTTCAACCTACAGAAAAAGTGCAAGGGCCAAATACAGTAGACATTGCTGGTTGTAGTGCACTATATTTTGAAGTCTTGTACCACCATTTTGATGCTTCGTAATACCAAAAATGACTACTATATTTTCCACGTGGTTAGGTGTCCATTGCAAGACTTTTTAGTTTTATCAGTATGAAATGTAAAATTTTGCGTTGGTTACAATATTTTTGTGTATATGTTCGAATGCTTATGGTTTGTGTTGAATTAAATCAATGTTCTTGATTTTAAATCCAATGCTTATGTTTTAACATTTGGGTGTGCATCCTTCTATTAATGTTGTTTATAGAACAAAGGGTGTGTTATATTAAATCATCTTCTAACTATTCTACAAAAAACAAGAGTTATTGAATAACTCAAGAACTGTAGAAAACATATGCCATCACAGGTTATCATTTAGCCAACAAGAGCTAAAAAAAACACAGAATCCCATTTCATTTTCTCAATTACATAAGCAGTGTCAGAGATGTGCAATCTATGGTTATCATTTTCTCAACAAGAGCTACAAAACACAAAAGAAAACAGAATCCTGTTTCATAGCCATGAAAAAATTCAAGAAATTATCATATCCAGGGACTATTTCACCATTGAAATCCAGAATTTAAACCAGTATTATCACGGGCTTGTAGGAATTTGAAGGATGCTAAAAAACCAACCAAACAAATGACTAAAAATAATCCTTTGCTAAACCCACTTAATCACTCGTACCAAACAATGCCATAATGATATACACGTGTTTTTAAATTTGAAAAATAATATCCAACTCAATCCAAACAATAATACTCAAATATTCAGTTAAATTTATCTGTCGAACAAAGAAAAAAGAATAAATCCCGGTGACACTAAAAAAATGTGTATATTTTAACCATTTGACGTATATATACGCCTGAGGGTGAAGCATTCGGTAAAATCAAATCGACCTAACCGAACTTATAAAAACTGAACCGATCGAATTTGTTTTTCGACCAACCGTAACGACCGGTTTTTACCATTAAATTGTTATTTAACGTAATAGATAAAGGGTATAAGTGTCATTTCCTATCAGTAATATAAAACTATAACTTTGAGTTAATTATGCATGTTGAACAGCCGAATATAATTCAAGTGAAAACTCATTTAACTGATGATATATACAAAGCTTTATCTTCAAAAAAAAGCTCAATGTTCGGGTTGGATCTGTGTTGAATCTAACCATTAGCTCAAAACATATCCGTCAATGGAAGGTGCTAGTGAGTGTACCCTGCGGCGTGCATGATATGTATCGCCGACGATGCCGCCATGGCTTGGCTGCCGTCGCCGCCGACGAGCTTACACGCGGCAACGCACAGAGCCGGTGATGTGGTCTTCTGCGCCGGGAAGGTGAGGTATTGCATGGGCTCGAAAACGGATTGGGGTGGCTTGTTTGTATGGACTTCTTGAGGTAAGTTTCAATATCTTCATCAATGGTTGCACAGTAAGAGTGGTTTTGGGCAATAGCCACAACAATAGTCCTGTAACATTGATTTGTCATTATCAAACAAACCCATGTTTGAATACTTATATATGTACGTTTGGTTATATGCATGGGCGAAACATAACAGCTAAATCTAACCCCTATTCTTATAGCTTTAGTATATTTATCCGTATGGGTTTCAGTATTTGATATGTGTTGCTAAACTTACGAAGAATAGGCCGGGGAATATTATGGTTTGGTGAGTAGGTGTTCATATTAATGCATAATCTAAATCTACGATTATGTGATATTTAGAAATAAAAATAAGACTTTAAATGCTATGTATCATGAAGTAAGTAAATTATTTGCTTATGATAAAAAATGATAGGTTCTTTTTGTTTTAGAGGGGAGCTAAAGATTTTTTTTGCGCATCGCTGGACTCGAGTCTTTCCCATAGGGCTTCTGAACTTTAACCAAGCCGACAAAGCCGCAAGCTCGAATTGATTGGTATTTGAATCCATAAAGTCGACATTCTATGTTAGTGCCATTCCAATTAAATACGTCAACATAGAGTTATCTTAAATCTTTCTAATTTGAATAATTGATTGATTCTTTATTTTATACTAGCGATTTTTGGCACGCGATATGTGCATATATAATTTTTATAAAATATTTTTAAATTTTTTATGTGGTATATAATTACAATATAAATATACAATTATTGTATATTTTTAAAATTCTAAATATTTAAACTAATATGTTATATTATTAATTAGATGAACTAAATTATTTTAGAAAATTTGAAGAAAATCAAAATATTAGAGGTAGTTATTTATATAAAAGTATTTTAGGAAGAACATCTAGAGACATACCAAGAGACCAATGTAGTTATTATGTGTTGCTCTTCCTATATAATATAGTATATATAGTGTAGATAACGTAGAATAACAACTGTTGGAGTTCAACAATTGCATCTGCTTTGTGATCGGTCGAATACGTGGCTCTTGTGCCAGTGTATGGTTGAAAAGATTGATGTTGCGCCATTACCCTTAATTATAGTTATTGGTAAAACGGTAAGCGCTCGATCCTACAATTGGTATCAGAGTCAAGGTCGCGTGTTCGATTCACATGGGTTGCAGATAGTGCAATTATTGGGGGAGGGATTGTTGGAGTTCAACAATTGCCTCTGCTTTGTGATCGGTCGAATACGTAGTGTTTGTGCCAATATATGGTTGAAAAGATTGATGTTGCGTCATTACCCTTAACTATAGTTATTGGTAAAGCGGTAAACACTCGATCCTACAACAGCATGGGTGAATTTAGCCTTTTGGTCGAGGGGGCAAAATTGCACAGGGGTAAAAATATAAGATTTTTAAATATAAGAGACAAAAGTGTAATATATAAAATATTTGAAGGGGGACAACTGCCTCCAAATGACATGGTGTGTTCATCCCTTAGTAATAATAAAGCAGTTATATTTTAAAAAGTTATACCCTATGTCATGAAAATATTTTAACTCTTTCAGACTACTTAAAAAATTAAAAAACATTCATTTATTTAATCAAAATTCATATAATTGTATTTCAATACAAAATATATATGATAAATATATAGTCTAATATTCCCTAATTTGAAGACATTGATATAGTCAAATTTATTATCCCAATAAAATAAAATTTATTTCTTGTACCATTACTAGTTAGAGTGGTATTAAAAAAATGAAAAAAACACAAAAAAATTGAATGCACAAATTAAGAGGCTAATATATTAACAATACAAAAGAGAGGTATCTCGAGGGTTTTTTAATTATATAATCGATTTTTAAGAAATGATTTAACAATTTAACCGATTTTTTTATTAGCAAACTAATCTAAGTCGCCATGTCAGATGGCGACTTCAAATGAAGTCGCCATCTGACATGGCAAAATCTTTAAAAAAATATTTTTTTTAATGTCGCCATGTAAGATGGCGACATCTTATAAAAAAATAATTTTTTCACCGGTGTCGGTATATAACGATATAAATTTCTTTTGTTTTTAAACGTTGTCGCCATCTCAGATGGCGACAATTGAAAAAAAAATATTTTTTATTTAATGTCGCCATTTTAGATGACAACAACAATCAGTTTCTTTGTCTACAAACCGAACACAATGTTACTCATTTCGAAATATAAAGCAAAATCTCTTCGGCATTCGTAAACAAATTTTGTTCAGAATTCGTGAATATTTTCTCTCCAGAATTCGTAAACCATAATCTTCATTATTTCCTCCAGTCCTTTCCTCCGGTCGGCACATTGCAGGTACGTTGTTATACAAATAATCAAATTTAACAATATTATATATAATGTACTAACTTATAAAATTTGTCTTTATTTTTTAAGGTATGTCAATTAAAGTTTTGTTATATTGGGGAGACGATATATTACAAGATTCAGAATCTGTTAGATATGATCGTGGTCCGTCGAAAGGCATGACAATATCTCGCACTATTAATTTTTGCAGTTATTGAACGACGTATATGATATTACTGGCATCGACCGTAACCAGTTCATTCTGAAAATATATTGTAAATATATATTTAGTGATTTTTCTGGGATGAAACAAACAATTTTTCCCGTTCACGGTGATTACAATTTAGCATGGGTATTGGATTCTGAACAAAATTATAGTTGTTTGGAGATTTATATACAAACAGAACGAAGAGCTTATGATTTTATTACAGATATGCCAACAAGTGGTAGTGGTTCATTTGTAGTAGATACAGAAAGACCAACTACCTCTAGGATTCAAAATGATGCTCCTACAGTTGCTGACAATATTGTTCCCGAGCCACTAGCAGACAGTTTTGTGGATTTTAGAGATGATATTCAGACTGAACCGGAGGGAATTCCATCTGAGGATGAGTCTGATGACGATGAAGTTGATATTGAAGAAGTGCCAGATAAAATACTCATGTCCTTTATCCAAAAATTACATTCTTCTCAATGACACATCCCGAAGTATTTGGATACTCATTAGATATTCCAACATGTAGATGGGGGAGTTATTACGACTACTCCAAAGGGGATATCCATCTAGATATGGTCTTCAAAAATAAAGCTCATCTGCAAGCAGCTGTAAAGGATTACTCTGTACGTGTTGCAAAACGGGAGTCCCACGTTGTCAAGAGTACAAAAACATTGTGGAAAGTGGTGTGCAAATAAAGTACAGAAGATATGCCTTGTAGATGGTACATGTGGGCCTCGTTGAAGAAAAAAGTTGTATTATTCAAAATAAACAAGTATGGAGGTTCTCACTCAATTGCGAAGTCAAACTTGAGATTCGTAACCATGCCCAAATCTCATTGATTGTAGTGGCATCAATAATACAAGTTATATTGACAAGAAATATATTTTAATTATTAAAACAAACAAACATACTGTTTACCTGTAAGAGTTGCAATGCACCACCTATAACTTCTTTCCCTCTCTCTGATGACGTGCACAACTCACGATACAAGTATGCCAACACAACACTACCCCAACTATATGTAGGGGCAGAGTCGATATCCTCCAACTTCTGTAAATACAATAACCTAACAAAATTGCCTGATGAATCAGGGCACATAATTCGCCTAACATCAATAACGCACAAACCCGTGTAAACTTAACAACATCATCTGGCGTACTATTTATCTCCAAGGGATTGATCAGCAAATGATTTTTCAAAGCAACTAATCTCAACCTCGCACCTTTAACGACTTTGATATCTGGTGTGAATCCTAAATATGTATGGCAATATTCGTGTCATTCGGGTAGAGTCCTATCATAATCTATCACCGACACTACGATGTCATCTACTGGCAACGCCCATATTACTGCAATGTCTTGCAGTGTGATAGACGCTTCTCCCGATCTAAGATGAAATGTGAGTGTTTCACTGCGCCATCTCTCAACTAAAGCCGTGATCAGGTGCATGTCAAGTTCAATCTCACCACACCTATATATACCATAAAATTCAATCACGTGCAACAAATTAACAGCACGTACATCTAGTAGACACATATCCCAAAAATAGTAATCTGGGTTTCTCACACGAAGTATGCTATCCATATCACCTCCCCATACATTCTCAGATCGATGTGAAGACTGCAACGACAAAAGATGTGTGTCAATCGGGCCTCGTTGTCTCATTGATCCATCCTGAAATATAATACAAAAAAATTATCAACATTAATCTCAACATTACAAAAACTACCCGCCGACAGTCCACGACCGCCGCCCTACGATGGACGCCCACCACCGTCAGCCGGCGGCCGCCGCTGCCGGCCGCCGCCGCCCCTAAAGCACCAGCCTTCCTCCGGAGCCAACTTGAATTTTAATCATTCACATCACCAAAATATACACCAATAAATAATATACTCCCACTAAATATATCAAAATCATAGTTTATCTAAAATCCACAAATAACAAAAATAAAAAGCTTACCTTAAATATTTTGGAAAGAAATGGCTTGATTTTTGCAAGAAACGTTCGATTTTCGCAGCTTGTTCACGGAAGAAAATGAGATTTGCGAGTGACGGCGGGCGTGTAAAAGAGAAAGGCTCACCAATGGAAAAAAATTGTGTCGCCATCTCAAATGACGACATTCAAAAAAAATAAGAATTTTTAAGAAAGTCGCCATGTCAGATGGCGACTTCAAATGAAGTCGTCATCTGACATGGCGACTTAGGTTAGTTTCTTAATAAAAAAAATCGGTTAAATTATTAAATTATTTTTAAAAATCGATTATATAATTAAAAAACCCGGTCTCGACTCATTAATTTAATAAACAATTTTTTTGTGTAAACAAATTATGAATTATATTTAATTTAATCCTCTAAATATAAAATTTTAAGTTAGGCATTTTTGTTTTTGTTTTGGAAAAAAACTTGTTTAGAGCATTTTGATTGGGTAGAAGAAGAGTGTTAATTGTTCAAGGAGTATGAGAGGTAGGGGTGGTTACCGGTTCGAACCGGAACCGGCCGGTTCCAGGCCCGTTATGGGCGGAACCGGTCCGATCCGGTAAGGAACCGGATCGGATCCGGTTCCATCGGTTTCGGGTTGGACCGGTTCCAACCCGGAACCGGATTTTTCTTTTTCTTTTTCTTTTTTTTTTAAAAAAAGGAAAAAATGAAAGGATTTATCGAAATTTTTTTTTTTTAAATGGATCCGGTTCCGGTTCAATCCGGAACCAGATCCGTTTGGTCCAGAACCGGTAAGATACCGGATCCGAAACGGTAGAACCGATCCGCTCCGATATCAAACCGGTTTCGGACCGGTTCGGGACCGGTTAGTCCGGTTCCGGTTTCAGACCGGACTAACCGGTCCCGTTTCGGACCGGGTCCGTATCGACCCGGTCCGATAAGCACCCCTAATGAGAGGTTAAGAGAGGCTCCTGTTTGGGAGTTTTTTTTGTTTATTAATTATTTACTTTTGATATAGTGGTTGGAAATCATAAATCAAGTAACAGTGTACCTGAAAACTATCCGGTGATGGTGACGGCAGCGGTGTTGGGGGTGGTCTCGGTCATAAGCCTAGTTTGGAGGGCAGCAGATGGATTCGTTTTGTTGCTGTCTTTGGTGGTTGGAGTGGTCATGGCTTCGGTGGGGGAGCGGTTTTCAGGGGTGCAGGTGATTATGGTGGTGTCATGGTGGTGGTAATAGTTGGGGCGGTTCTTGTGGTGGAGGATCGGACGTCCCTGTTTTGGCGACCCTTTTCTGCTTGGGCTCTTTCTTGGCTGTGGTTGCGCTGCAACCCCGCCTCCTGCCATGAGTTGGTCTTGTTGGAATGCTCGGCAACTAGGAGACTCCCGAGCATTCATTTGCTAACGACCTTGGTTTCATGAGTTTTCTCCATTTTTGCTTACTATATCTCCTAATTACTATTATCAGCCCCCACCCACTCAAAATTAATTTGTTTGGATATGTTTACCACAATTTACACAATAACGCTGGCTTGGTCTAGGAGTTGGTAATGGCCTTTTGATTCCACTAGACCCCAAGTTCAAGACTTGGTGGAAACACACTTTTTTTATTTTATTTTTTTTGTTGCTTTTCCCTCCATAAAATATCACCCTTAATATCCCCTTATTAATATAATAACAATCACTTTGATATGCATGTGTACATCAAATTTGATAGAAAAATATAATTTTATATCATAATTTTTTTAAAAGTGTAATTACATTGAATTATTTTTTCCATTTAATTTTGTTTAAAAAAATGATTCCTCTTGGTCTCCTTCACTTGATTTGTTCCTTCATGACAAATTTGTACTTTGTCCCATATCTCCTTTGCCGTTGAGCACATCGAGATCCGGTTGTACTCCTTCATATCTAAAGCACAATGTAAAATATTAATAGCTTTAGCATTTTGTGAAATTAATATCATATCCGCTCTAGTGAAATCGTCCATCTCTCTGGGAACACTAATTCCCCCAACTTCCTTTAAAGGAATGTGTGGACCTTTCACTATGATCTTCCATAGGTCATAATCTACGGATTGGATATATAGAGATATTCTATTTTTCCAATAGCCGTAATTATCACCCGTGAAAAGCGGAGGGCGATTTGTCGATTGACCCTGAGCAAACTCATTTGCTAGATTAGCCATAGAAAGATTTTGATTTAAAACAAAAATCAAATGGCTCTGATACCACTTGTTGGAATCGAAGAGGGGGGGTGAATGAGATTCCTTGGCTACTTTAGCTATTTAAAATGAGTTTGTAAAATAAGAATATTTTGCGCTTGCGGAAGCCTTTAGTCAATCGATAAATGCAAAGAATAAAATAAATAAATGCGTAAAGGAAAAACAATAAATAACAAAAGAATTTGTTATAGAAGTTCGGCGATGAATCGCCTACGTCTCCTCTTCCCGGTTAGATAACCTCCAACCGAGGTTCCACTAGAATAATTGATCTTGGCCTTGAGGGCTCCAAGTTAGCCACAACACAACTCTTCCCGAGTTACAACGCTCTTCCCGAGCACAATACTCTTTCCGAGTACACAAGCTCTTCCCGAGCTACCCACACTCTTCACGAGTCTTCTTGGCCTTAAGGGCTCCAAGGATAGCCACACACTTGCACCACCTTCACTTGATGGCGACTTTACAATTTTCCAACTTGCTTTGGTGTTGGAGGACCTTTACAATGAATTAAACCAACAAACACCTTCACGGTGTACTCACACGAAGAAACACAAGACTCTAACAAAGAAGAAAATCACAAGCTCCAATACAACAACAATGTATGGAGATTATGATACAATTTGAACCAATAATTGATCAACACTTTGTATGAGTTGTAGACTTGTTCCTTAGCTTCAAAAATGCTCCAAAGCATCCATATTTATAGTGTAGAAGGCCCCCTAGGCTCCTACAAGCCGTTGCACTTCAAAAGGCTGAAATCACTCCTGGATCGCCTCAGCCATCGCCTCAGGCGATCACCATCGCCGCGCCCCAACGGTCAGCAAAAATCACGGATCGCCTCAGGCGATCCAAGTCAAATCCCAATGCCGTAGCTTCAGCAGCCTGAAATCATGCATCGCCTCGGGCGAAGTCCATATCGCCTCAGGCGTTCCAGCCCATCGCCTCAGGCGTTCGTGACATCGCCTCGGGCGAACTCCCCGCGCGCATGCCCGCGCATTGCCTCGGCGTCGCTTCAGTCGATGTGCGGGAGCGAAGTCCCTGTGGCTGCCATCGCCTCAGGCGTTGGTCACCATCGCCTGGGGCGATCTCCCTCGCATGCTCGCCTAGCCATCGCCTCTGTCGATGTGCGTGGCGATGCCCCTTCTGGCACCCATCGCCTGGGGCGATGATCACCATCGCCTGGGGCGATCTTCCCCAGAATGTGCACACTTGAAATCCTTCATTCCAATCTACTTTTCATCACTTAATCTGCACACTAAGTAGATGCATTAGTATAACAAACACAAGTTTTGTTGATCATCAAAACTCAAAGATTGATCGGGGATAATTTACCACATTAAACGCAACCATGCGTTTAAGGGTCAACAATCTCCCCCTTTTTGATGATCACAAAACTTGATAAACTTGAATAAGTAATATGCATGAAATGTGAGTAAAAATAACTCCCCCTTAACAATTGCATAACACATACAAGTTAATCAAGTAAATCAATAAACAAATAACTCTCCCCCTCAAACCATGCATACATAAGCTCTCCCCCTTAAACTATGCATCTATTAAGGTCCAAGTTTATCACAAAATTCTCCCCCTTTTTGTGATAATCAAAAAGCATAAAATTCAAATAATCATTGCATAATTTATAACAATTTTCACATGTCCATCATCAAGCATATAATAGGCATAACAAGCCTAAGATTAAATCATAGAGATGAATCATAACCATGTGTTTAAGGCACTCAACAATTAAGTCTTACAAGTTGCAAAGTGTGCATATGTTCATGCATTCATGCCCAAAATAAAAATATCAAGGCATTAAAACAAATCATATAATTGCATGTTTTCATATAGCATATTCAAATTTGAATACAAAGCATATCAAGCTACTTACTATAAAAAGATAAGCATACATCATGCACTTAACAATTATGCTAAGGGGATATGCATTTAACTCCATTGAATATTGAGCATCAATAATTTATTGAACACAATTAATTTGTGCCAATGAATTTTGAAATTGCTCTTTTAAAAATGTAAAAAGTAAATTTTACCCTCTATGACAAGAGTTAGTTCTTGTCATTGGTCCAATGCCCCTTGCTTCTTCTATGGTGGTGAACAATACAAACTCCTCCTTTGAGTTGCTTGGCCCTTCATCCTCCATTCCATTTTTGTTCCTACAAGACAAATTAATAATAGGAGGATCTTTGGTACCCATTTGATTTTTGGGTCCTTGAGGGTTAACTTTCAAAGGCACTTTTGGAATCCATTTCCACCTCTTATTAGGTTGGTATTGGATTTTAGCAAACCTACATTTATTCTTAATATGACCATCTTTGCAACAATAAGTGCAAGTAGGAGAATCATGCTTTGCTTTGGCCAACAAGCTAGAAAAGGATTTGCTTGAATAGCCTAACCCGGCTTTGTCAAAGCTACAACGTTGTAAGCCAAGCAATTCATTCATCTTTAAACTACTATCACTAAACTTGGCAAGAGAAGTCTTTAAATCAAGCACTTGATTTTTCAAAATAGTATTTTCTTCTTCTTTTTTAGCCAAGTCTAGCTTAAGTACTTTGTTGCTCTTTTTGGTTTTACCAAGACAATCAATGATATCATTATAAGCATCTAATAAATCATCATAAGAAGGTACCTCATCATCATCCTCTTCATCTTCATTTCCAATAGCCATTAGACAAAGATTTTTGGCTTCTTCTTCATCGGAGTCGCTATCACTCCATGTAGCTATGAACGCCTTCTTCTTCCCTTTGTCCTCATTCTTCTTCCTAGGACATTTGTTAGCATAATGAGCTATTTCTTGACAATTGTAACAAGTTACCTCATTTTTGGTTTCTTGTTTGGTAGCATTGGAGGTCTTTGACTTTCCATGTTTGGTGAAGAGCTTCTTGAACTTCTTTGTGATTACCCTCATCTCTTCATCATCATCATCTTCTTCATCATCGGAGTGGTCTTTCCTTCCCACCAAGGCAATCCCATTTCTTTTGGATTTATCCTCCTCCTTTACTTCTCTTCTTGTGGCAACTTCAAGCTCATGAGTCACCAAGGTGCCATGGAGCTCATCAAGATCATATGAGGCTTTCTCCCCTTTGTTGGACTCTATGATGACCGTCCTCTTGGCATCCCATTCTTTAGGTAAGGCCCTTAGAGCTCTCCTCCATATTTGCTTTGGAGGGTACTTATGTCCAAGTTGGGCAAGCTCATTTATGATAAGGATGAGCCTCCTAAACATGGAATCAACTTCTTCCCCGGACTCCATCTCAAAGGTTTCATACTTGAGTTGTAGAAGATCAATCTTGGTCTCCTTCACTTGATTTGTTCCTTCATGACAAATTTGTAATTTGTCCCATATCTCCTTTGCCGTTGAGCACATCGAGATCCGGTTGTACTCCTTCATATCTAAAGCACAATGTAAAATATTAATAGCTTTAGCATTTTGTGAAATTAATATCATATCCACTCTAGTGAAATCGTCCATCTCTTTGGGAACACTAATTCCCCCAACTTCCTTTAAAGGAATGTGTGGACCTTTCACTATGATCTTCCATATGTCATAATCTACGGATTGGATATATAGAGATATTCTATTTTTCCAATAGCCGTAATTATCACCCGTGAAAAGCGGAGGGCGATTTGTCGATTGACCCTGAGCAAACTCATTTGCTAGATTAGCCATAGAAAGATTTTGATTTAAAACAAAATCAAATGGCTCTGATACCACTTGTTGGAATCGAAGAGGGGGGGGTGGTGAATGAGATTCCTTGGCTACTTTAGCTATTTAAAATGAGTTTGTAAAATAAGAATATTTTACGCTTGCGGAAGCCTTTAGTCAATCGATAAATGCAAAAAATAAAATAAATAAATGCGTAAAGGAAAAACAATAAATAACAAAAGAATTTGTTATAGAAGTTCGGCGATGAATCGCCTACGTCTCCTCTTCCCGGTTAGATAACCTCCAACCGAGGTTCCACTAGAATAATTGATCTTGGCCTTGAGGGCTCCAAGTTAGCCACAACACAACTCTTCCCGAGTTACAACGCTCTTCCCGAGCACAATACTCTTTCCGAGTACACAAGCTCTTCCCGAGCTACCCACACTCTTCACGAGTCTTCTTGGCCTTAAGGGCTCCAAGGATAGCCACACACTTGCACCACCTTCACTTGATGGCGACTTTACAATTTTCCAACTTGCTTTGGTGTTGGAGGACCTTTACAATGAATTAAACCAACAAACACCTTCACGGTGTACTCACACGAAGAAACACAAGACTCTAACAAAGAAGAAAATCACAAGCTCCAATACAACAACAATGTATGGAGATTATGATACAATTTGAACCAATAATTGATCAACACTTTGTATGAGTTGTAGACTTGTTCCTTAGCTTCAAAAATGCTCCAAAGCATCCATATTTATAGTGTAGAAGGCCCCCTAGGCTCCTACTAGCCGTTGCACTTCAAAAGGCTGAAATCACTCCTGGATCGCCTCAGCCATCGCCTCAGGCGATCACCATCGCCGCGCCCCAACGGTCAGCAAAAATCACGGATCGCCTCAGGCGATCCAAGTCAAATCCCAATGCCGTAGCTTCAGCATCCTGAAATCATGCAACGCCTCGGGCGAAGTCCATATCGCCTCAGGCGTTCCAGCCCATCGCCTCAGGCGTTCGTGACATCGCCTCGGGCGAACTCCCCGCGCGCATGCCCGCGCATTGCCTCGGCGTCGCTTCAGTCGATGTGCGGGAGCGAAGTACCTGTGGCTACCATCGCCTCAGGCGTTGGTCACCATCGCCTGGGGCGATCTCCCTCGCATGCTCGCCTAGCCATCGCCTCTGTCGATGTGCGTGGCGATGCCCCTTCTGGCACCCATCGCCTGGGGCGATGATCACCATCGCCTGGGGCGATCTTCCCCAGAATGTGCACACTTGAAATCCTTCATTCCAATCTACTTTTCATCACTTAATCTGCACACTAAGTAGATGCATTAGTATAACAAACACAAGTTTTGTTGATCATCAAAACTCAAAGATTGATCGGGGATAATTTACCACATTAAACGCAACCATGCGTTTAAGGCTCAACACAGTGGTCCTCGACCGTTCCAGTCAGCGGTATTGATCTTCTGTTACACTGCACAATCCTCATAGATATTTTAGTTAATCTTTACGGGAGTGTTGATTGGCCATGCACTGCCCTTGTCTCTCTAGCTTTGTCGCTCTTTGTTGTGCCTTCTTTTTTGGTGTTTGGTTGGTTTCTTCTTATAAACGATGTTCATTAATATGATGTATGGTTTATGCTATAAAAAAATATTTATATACATCAGGTTTGAGTTTCATTTATATAGTAACTAAATATTAAAATATAACATCTTTTAAATTAAAAATACATAAACCAACCTACCAACTATTTTAACCAATTGTATTAAATTGGTTCAGATGAAGTCCACACATGATTCATAGAATGTTGTTCGGGTTGGGAGTTTTTTGTCCTTAATTTATTTTTGATATATCGGTTGGAAGTAGTAATCAAGTAATAGTGTAACACTCTTAATCGCCCCAACTGAAACTACACGAGGAATATTTGTACGCAGTTTTATTTATATATTAATTCAATATTAAAATATAACATCTTTTATATAAAAAATATATAAATTAATATATAAATTATTTTATATCAATGATATTAATTTGATTCATAGATGGAGCCGACGGGATTTATACAAGCATTTCCAATTATACTGCCTTTGATTTGATGGGTTCAATGGTGAATTGATTGATCTCCTACTCGTGTAGAAAAATATTACATGTCACTCTCAAAAAAAAAAGATACATATGTGCGCAACATTTATTATTTAATATTCTTAATAAATCACACTACACCACAACAAAATATATACTGTTGGGATTTATTTAGTGCCTAAGAGGTTCATGATTATTGTTTATTAAATATATATGGGATTTAATTATATTTATTATATGAGAAGTATTTATATTTTTGATATAAATAATAGAAATAAGGTAGATTTTGTATCAAATTATTAAAATTTAGAAAATTCTGAAAAAATAATAATAAAATGGAATAGAACCGAGAATAGTTGAGTTGGGCGGTGGGTCTATTCTCGCCTTCGCAAATTCAACACTGGAAAGTCGTATAATTTTCCTGATCCCTCCAATCTTGTTTCTTAGCTGTTTTCTTTGCGAAAGTCGTATAATCTTCTGTTTTTTGTTTTTTTGTTTTTTTTGGGTGTTCTGATCGTTGTGTTCTTGAATTGGGTCACTGGAAATTGGTGGTTATCCAGCGAAAGATAGTAGCTTTTGATCTGTTTTATGTAGTCGATTCTCTGAATTTCGTGAAATTTGATATGGGTTGTGCTTAAATTGAGCAATTGGGAGATTAAAGAGAAGAATAACACAATGTCTTGGAAGAGCAGAGGGGTGGAGTCAACTTCCAAGAATTTTGTTCCCAGAAAACTCACAATCTTCCTTTGTATTGGATGTTTTTGTGCTGGGATGCTCTTCACCGACCGGTTTGATACTTATTTCGATTAAACTTAAATATAATTTAATCTACCAGGTCTTGAAATTCTGGCAAAATGGAGCTATTTCAGATTTAATTTATTTCCCTTTATAATATGTGGTCTGATGACTATAGATTTTGATTAGTGATTGGTAATCATAACATCCTATGATTATCAATTTATGTAGGTAGTCCTAGACTTGTTGGTGTGGTGGTTTCCTGAAAGTTGAATTGATTATGATCCAATTATTGTGAAGAAAAAGTTCAATAGCGCTGCTTATCACTTCCCAGAGCTAAAAGTTAATAGACGGGATTTTAACGCCATTCAATTTGACTTAAAATATTTTATCAGTCTACGTAATCTAAGGACATTTAGGTACTTTAAAATTGATTTTGCTTGATATAGATGTAAAATCTCTTTATTACCATCAATGGAAAGATATAGATATAGTGGGAGAACAATCATTGTGAAGATTGCTCAAGATTTGGATTGGGAGTAAGAAAACATAACATAAATAAGCTGAAATTGACACTCCTAACTTTAACTTAGAACCAATGCAAAATTTGTTTACTTGCTTGGTATTGAAAAAGCATCTACGAGTTTTTTCCAAATGTTCCATTTGCTGCATGGTACTTCCTATGAATGTATGCCCGATTGATTTGAATTTATTGGTGACAGAATGTGGGCAGAACCTGAAGCTAAAGATATATCCCAGTTGACCAGGAATGGAGAAGAGAAATCTAGTTTAGTTTCAGATGGTTGTGATCCAACTATTGTGAGTACTCACATAATAACTATTTGAACTATACACTCGTTCTAAACGGATTTGCTTAAGTCCAAGTGTCATTGTATTAGTTTAAAGGTTCATTAATTTATATTATTAATCACTTTCCATTTATCAGAAGGATGTAAAGGGTGAGTCCAAGAATATTTTAGGTGAAGTTTCAAAGTCTCAACATGCAATTGAGTAAGCTCTTCGGACCTTGAATGTTAACCTTTTTTAATGACATAAATTGCATTACTCAAGATCACTTACAAAGTGCAGAACCTTAGACAAAACAATTTCGAATTTGGAGATGGAATTAGCTGCAGCGAGGGCTGTACAGGATTCCTTACTCAGTGGTTCCCCCATCTCCGAAGACCTGAAGATGCCTGAATTAACCAAAAAAAGAAAATACTTGATGGTAGTGGGCATAAATACTGCCTTTAGCAGTAGAAAAAGAAGAGACTCAGTGCGTGCTACTTGGATGCTACAAGGTGATTGAGATTGAGTTTACATATTTTGTCTCTCAGTGCTCTTTGTATATTATTCATGAGCCGTTCTTCTTAAAATAAATTCAGGTGAGAAACGCAAAAAGCTAGAGGAAGAAAAGGGCATAATAATTCGATTTGTGATTGGTCACAGGTGTGCATCTAAAAATAAGGTCAACAGGGTGGATATTGAATTTGCTCTCATTGACGCCATTTAAGATTAGTTATATTTATTGATGTTAAGCACTATTGGCGACTTTTATAGTGTTATCCTTGCTCAATTCAAAATTTATTTCGTTGCTTTCTTTTCTCCATTCAGTAAATGTTTAGCCAATCAAGTACATGAGAAACCATTTGCAGTTGATTTTTCGTTTAAACATTAATTGTCTTGGGTTTTCTTTTAGTCCTGCTTCCATTTTCTTATGTGTTTTACTGCATTGTAGGGCTGCTACCCTTTCGTTTGATTTCCGCCATATCTATTGTTAAAACAGAATTAAAGTATCATGGAATGCCTCTGAACGAACTTAAATCTTAGTTTGCAAAGTTCATGATGATTATATATTCTTCTAATACTTTGTTAACTCCTTATTATCATTCATTATTTTCACGCACAAGCAACTTGAATAAGGATAATTTTTAACTTGTTACCCGTCTTCATTGCATCCCCTTGTCACTAGTGCAACTTCAGGTGGTATCCTTGATCGATCTATTGAAGCAGAAGATAAGAAACATGGAGACTTGTTGAGACTGGTATGTAGCTTATTATTACTACTATTGTTTTTGTATATCTTGCTATTTTTTTGCCTTCAACTTCCTTAATGAGGTGATAACTCATGTCTACACCCACCACATCTTGTGTGATTCAGTGACTCTGTAAGTTATACATCGTTTTTTTTTATCGGTAAGTTATGAAATGTCGTTAATGGTTCATTAGGAACATGTGGAGGGGTACCTTGAACTATCAGCCAAGACTAAGACCTATTTTACCACTGCTGTTGCACTTTGGGATGCAGATTTTTATGTCAAAGTCGACGATGATGTTCATGTAAATATAGGTAAGCATTGGAGAAAATCTCCCTTGTGAAGTTTGTATGTATAGATTAAAAGATATATGGCTACATGTGTTCATGGTGTGAAAGGACTATATGTATATAATCAGTGAAGATGGAATGAACCATAGAAAGCAGCAACAGCGGTCTCTCACATTGAATCAAGGAATTGAATATTAGTATATATTTTCTGTTGCTGGAAATGCTCTGGTTGGACCATTCCAACTACTTATTTTGATTTATTATTATTTTTCTTGAAATACATCTGTATACAATTTTTTTAACAGTAAACTTCCTCTTCTAATACAAGTTAAGGAGGGGTGGAGTTTTAGGACTTGGGAGTGTTCGGTAGGGAAACTCTATGCTGTTTTGAGACACTTACAGTGAGCCAGGGGAGGTATTAAGGGGGAAGGGGGGGCAAGTACCTCCCTTGAAGGGGTGTATAAGAACCGAATCGAGTCGAATATGCAGAAAATTTTAAGGTTCGAATTCGGCTCAAAATAGTTATATTCGAGCTCGAGTTCGATTCGAAGTTCGAATAGTTTTAAAAATTTGACTCGAGTTCGGCTCGAATCAAAGTTCGAGTTCGGCTCGAAAATATTCGAACATGTTCGCAAGCTATTCGAAATGTTGCTCGAAAATAAATACACGAAAGGTCCGAAATATATTTATTTAATATATAATTATATTATATTCATAAAATATTAAAGTTCGCGAGCGGCTCGTGAACGATCAAACAAGTAATATGTGCTCGAGTTCGGCTCGAAAAAAGTTCGAACATGTTCGAGTTTGGCTCGAATTCAAGAATTTCAAATACGAATCAAATACTTTCGATCCGGCTCGAAAAGTTCGTGAACATGTTCGATTTGTTTACACCCCTACTCCCTTGCCCCAAAAAAAAAAAAATTTTCTTTTAAAAAATTGCAATTTTACCCTAACAAAATTATAGTTGCCCCTTAAAAATTACATTTTGCCCCCCTTAAATTATATTTTGACCCCTAAATTTTTTATTTTAAAATTATTTTGCCCCCTCCCAAAAATCCTGCGTCTTCCACAATGAGCATCAATTGTTTCAATCTCGCAAAAGCAAACATAGTGGGGCTCATTAAGGAAAATGCTAGCAAAGTGTAATTGAAGCTTCTTCTTCTTCTTATTCTTCTTCTTCTTTTTATTTTAAAATACTGTCGCCCGTTTTGATGTTCGGAATGCAATATGCAGCGACATTGGGAGCAACATTGGCTAGGCATCGTTCCAAACCAAGGGTGTATATTGGATGCATGAAATCCGGTCCTGTATTGGCTCAAACGTAAGTAAGAGTATTAGGACATATATCAGCTAATGAATTTTGATATGTGTATTTCCTGTTTCTTGTCCTTACTTGCCCTTGGTTTTGGCATTTCATCGGCAGGGGAGTGAGATATCATGAGCCCGAGTACTGGAAATTTGGTGAGCAAGGAAACAAGTATTTTCGTCATGCTACAGGGCAATTATATGCCATTTCTAAAGACTTGGCGACCTACATATCAATAAATCAGTGAGTGTGGGCTTGTTTATTGTTGCCTTTACACTTTCAAATTTGTCATATTTATCGTGTGAGTTTCATTTTGATAGGCATGTATTGCACAAGTATGCGAATGAGGATGTATCGTTGGGATCTTGGTTTATTGGGTTGGATGTGGAGCACATAGATGATCGAAGATTATGTTGTGGAACACCACCTGGTAACCTATATCCTAGTCTTAAATTATGCACTGGAATGAATTAGTTAGTTATGTTGATGACTTACACTATATATATATATATATGTATTCACAGATTGTGAGTGGAAGGCCCAAGCAGGCAATATTTGTGTTGCTTCATTCGACTGGAGCTGCAGTGGAATCTGCAATTCTGCTGATAGGATTAAAGAGGTGCACCGCAGATGTGGAGAAGGCGAGAATGCTCTTTGGAGTGCAGTTTTCTAATGAATATGGGCTCAATGAAAGCAGAAGTTTTCTTCTGATGCAATTGTCCCATCTCGGGACAGTGGTAAAAGGTCCCAGAAATTTGCACTTATTCTATATTCTTGTAATACATGTATAGGTGAAATAAAGACGAGAGCTGCAATAGATATTTGCTCCATTTTTGCCTGTAGATTGATGGTCGTATGGTGTAAACCGTATTACTGGATATTGAGGCCTACTGGTGCCTGGTGGAACTCGTAATAAAAAATGCTAACTATAGGGTGGGGAGACTCGAACTTATTAATTATCTATTCTTTAACGAGCATTACGTTACGCTCACGTTTGGCCCACATATTAATGTGGAAGGAGCATATTTCTTAATTTTCTACGTACGCCTAGGTTATAGACTTGTGCCCATAGGGGGAATGTCTAGTTTTCCATTTCCTGATTGTTGTAGAATGTAATATTTTTTATTACCGTAATTCTTGTTATCTCAATAAAGATGTGCAATGTCCGAACATTTTGAGGTTCTTATTGTGGGATGAAGAGAAATGCCTGTGCTTTGCAGTTGTTTTGGGTATTTACGTGGTTTGTATTCATGTTGTGTACATTTTTAGGAAAAAAAATCTCAATGTTTATAAAAGTTCGGTTTAACCGAACTAACATACCGAGTCGAATTATTTCAGAAGTTTAGTTCGCTTAATTTTTAATCGGTTCAGTTATTGATTTTCATTTCAAAAATATCAGTTAAATCATTTTAACTGATATTTTTTTTATTTTTTTTAAATTTTTAAATTTTTTTAAATCAATTTATATATTTTTTAAGTTTTTTTAAAATATCGGTTAATTCGATCGGTTGATAACCTTAGTTTAATAATTCTTTCTAAAAATTCACTAAATTTCATTATAATTTCATTACACCGTGTGCTGAAGTGACTAGTAATGAATAATCATCATCTACTAAGTGGGTGTTTGTAAATATTTTTGTAAACTGTTTATCAGCTTTTTAGATAAAAAAAATAGATTCTGAGTGTTTTATTTACCTGCTTCTGCTATTGCTTTTCTAAAAATAAGCAGAAAAAAGTAGAAGCAGATAAGCAGGTCATGACATGTTTTTGACTGCTTTAAGTTGTTTGGTGGTATTTTTGTAATTAATTGAAGTTTATTAAGTTGTTTGGTTAATTTTATTAGCAAACACTCAACGATTTTGCTTAAAAGTAATTTTTTCAACTTTAAACAAAAGCAACATATTAGTATTTTGAATAAGTAATTGCAAACACATCTTGTGATGGTGGTCGAGAAGCTATTTGATACTTAAGGGAATATCCAAAAATATCCCTGGTTTTATTAATTAAAATTCCACTACATCGAGGGTAAAATTAACATTTAATTTTTCATTATTCAATTCTGCGTTTCAGTGAACTTGGGTGTGAAATGAATGGAAGGAGGGGGAGAGAACCATATTCCACGCAAATGAGTAATAACTGCTTCAGTTTCCACAGTCTCTCTCTTTGGGTTTAAAATCCGGTGTGGCCGGCGTACTTAACCCGGCTCTCGAATCTCGATCTGAACTTTCCGAAACCTCGAGGAACTCGAGTACTTCAGCTTTCATGAATAGTGAAATTAAGCTGTATATATGAATATTCCAGGTAGACGATCCAATTACAATTTTTTAAGCCAAAACACCGACGTACCCTTACTTAATCAGCCGCAGCCGCTGACCGCAGTGAGGCGGAACAGGGGCTCAACAGACTCTGTGCTACGATTCTAACTCCGGGGAGAAGGATATCTTGAATTCAGGAAGAGGGTCGGCCTTTGATTGGGATCAAAGGATGATTCAGCCGAAGTTTCAGCAGAGCCGGATCGGAACGGCATGGATTCCGGGGTCTTTTGGACTGCAGAGGCAGTCGAGTGGGAGCAGCTTTGGTGAGAGCTCGATCTCGGGTGACAATTATGTGCCCTCGCTATCGAATCCCGAGATGGCCTTTGGCCATTTAAGTGACGGCTGTGCTAAATTGCCTGCAAAGGCATCGGAGTCGTCTGGAAGCGGTGACGGATGCTCATTGTCAAAGAGCTGGGCGCAACAGACGGAGGAGAGTTATAATTGCAGCTTGCTTTAGCTCTGCGTCTCTCGTCCGAAGCTACCTGCGCCGATGACCCTAATTACTTGGATCCTGTGCCTGATGAATCCGCCTCTTCGTATTTTCCTGCCTCCGTGGAGGCCATCTCTCATCGCTTCTGGGTAATGTATACCACATATGCAGGGTCTACTTTTTTTATAAAAAAAAATTATTTGTTTTAGTTTTTCTCTATAGTTGAATCTTTAATTTGAATGAAACAAACATGGTAGACAAGGATTGACGGAGCTTCGCTTGCTTGGCTGGCCAAACAGAATGTATGCTAGAAAAGGGAAAATGCGAAAATGTTTAGGATTACGTTTCAGAAAGATGTAAGTTGAAACCTTGTTTGAGAACATTCATGGTTTGATAACAACTGCTCTAAAGTGTGTAATTGAGTCCATTTCAACATGCTAATATGAGGGGAAAATAAAACTTGGGTTGTGTGGTTACCCCAACACTTACCTTTTGAAATGATGTGCTATTTTAGACATATATCTTAACATATGTGCTAGCACAGAGTTGACACAACTGAAATAGAAAACTTAAAACATAAGACTGTCAATTCAGTATTGTTAGTGCGATAAACTCGTAGATTAACTTCAAGTATATCTATCGAACATTGATAGGCGATTAAAATTGGTTAATGACAGGTTACTGCTGAACATTAACTGTTCAAGAATGAGTAATAGTATGCCACATTATGAAGTGATATTTAAGTGTATATCAATTACACATTTTTTATTTAAGCAAACAGCATTTTAATAATTTAGCCAACAGTTCCCCATATTGTATATATGAAGCAAATTCTCTGGTTTATTTCCAACAATGAAATAAATGACGGAGCATTGCTTGCTTGTCTAAACAAAGTATATGCTTAAAATGGAAAATTCGAGTTGCATTCGTATGGAAAATGTTTTAAGATTTACGCCTCAAGCTTCCAGCTTCTCTTTTACTTATAGATCAGAAAAGTATTCCATACTAATGCCACTTGGTTTATTCATTTTTGCATACATTCGTTTTTTGCCAGCCCAACTAGTAATGCTTCATCCATCCTTGTATAGCGTGTTTTCTTGTCTCTGGGTTTATCTTATTGACATATTAGTATTTTGTTTTTTTGATGATGTATCTAAAATCAGTGAAAGTTTGCAGCTTGTCTTTTTAGCAATTCTACTTTTTTGAGTTGAAGCATTTTCAAATCTTTTACTTTGTACACTTGTTCTGATCAGGTAACTGGCTGTTTATCATACTTTGACAAAATTCCGGATGGGTTCTATGCAATTGATGGGATGGATCCATATGTCTGGGCTGTGTGCTCTGATATTCAAGAAAGTAGCCGCATTCCATCCCTTGACTCACTAAAGACTGTAGATCCTGCCATTGTGTCTTCTGTAGAAGTGATTTCAGTAGATCGTCGGAGTGATCCTAGCTTGAAAGAGCTGCAAAACCGGATTCTTTCTATGTCATCTAGTTGGATCACCACAAAGGAAGTTGTTGACCATCTTGCAAAACTAGTTTGCAATCTTATGGGGTGAGTACTAGAAGGCATAAGCACCTAGTTAATTATTTGAGCTCACTCTGTCATGTTGTAATAATGTTTTCTTGCCTTTACTAGGGTTACGGCTTCTAACAGGGAAGATGACCTGATTCCCCTCTGGAAAGAGTGCGCTGACGACTTAAAAGTTTGCTTGGGGTCCATTGTGCTCCCTATCGGTAGCCTTTCTATCGGACTATGCAGGCATCGCTCTTTGCTATTCAAAGTACGTTCTAATCTTGTTTTTTGCAATTATGTGCTTAGTTTTGCCAGAACAATTCTAAATTGTTTTTGTATGGCTTCCGAAGACCTCTGTGACCGACAGCCATCCAGTATTGGTCCCATTTACTTACCCAACTTGTATTGTGTTTGCTTCCCATGAAATAGAACAATTAGTTTTTAAAAACATGTTTGGTTACATGCATAATTTTCAATGAAGTTCCCTTCCAATGTGTTCTTACCGTACCATGTGTAGTTTGGGTCAGAACTTGATGTATAGGTTCAATCTTAAAACTGAAATTGAGATTGACCGCAGTAACTTCAATGATTTTAGTGGCGGCTCTTCTGCTGTTTTGTCGCCTATCTATAGTTCCCGCTGATAACATATGGTAGAATCACAATCATTATCGCCACCATCATGAAGCATCCAGAGCCCCAGTAATTTTTTATGTTCTTCTTTTCATTTGGATCCAGATGCATTTTCAGGTGTAGGTCGTTCTACAATTATAACATAAACAGGTTTATCTAGTATTGTTGATCTTGACTATTTCAAAATCTTCAACACAAAATAACTCATCTCACCCTGGGTCCGGGGTCATGACATGGCGGTCTCCCAAGTCTAAATCAACTTGACTACACCAAGTCTCCAATGTAATTAAATGTTTTACTGTAGATTCTAAAATATGTTTTTACAACCTTATGTCATAGCAAAAAGGAAAACTAGAAATTTAAATAAAAACGTACGCTAAATCTTGCATGATGTCGTTCAACAACAATGAATTGGTACTCCTCGTCATGCTCGATTTCAATATTCTCTCGAAAACAATGTTGTAAACCGGATGAGTGAAAACCAATGCCCAAAACATTTTCTACCAGTACATGCAGATTACAATTATAAAGGTTTAAAAAATACATGTAAATCTATACAAAATGTTGTACAGAAAGTTATCCATTGTGCACAAAACGCTTACATATACGGGTAGCATAATTTTTTTTGTACTTAGTGTGTCATCGACGATTAAAACATGTCAGTGCATATAAAGAATTAGGTGCATCGTTGAAGATAGACATTTGATGCTATAGAGGCGCGATGCATCCTCAAGGGTTTGCTTTTGGGCAACTGAATCAGTCTCTAACTATTAGAACTCTTTGGAGAGGGCCAGGACAAAAATGATTATTACACTTGCAGCACAAGGGCCAGAAAGAAATCCGGAACATGTCCCTACCAATCGGTTCTTGATTTTCAAAGTCATAACAATATTTAAAGAGTTTTATATTCAAATCTTTTATAAAACAATAGGTTTCCGTTCCATTTGCAAAAGCATGATCATACATAATCGTATAATATCAAGAGGTTTTAACATATACAAGTACAGAGGAAAAAATATAATTTTTCAGAAGTATGGAAAATTGTAGATCACATACAAATATTGTTGCTCCTCAGCTAAACCTAGGAAACCGGTTCAGGAACATCCTATAACATAAAACGCACATCATTATTTTTCTAAGCCTATAAATTTACGATTTAAGCCTAGAAATGACAAGATATATGATTTGTCCCTCCTCTGCGATTGTCTCCTCTAACCCGGGATTTCAGCCTCAATTCTAATGTCTCATTGTTTTACCTTCTATGAAAATAGAGAGAATTATTGACTATGTGTGATGTGAGAGTATAGTTTTGATGGCTCTACATTTAAGAAACTATATATACGTAGAGTTTCGGAGTCTAGGTTTTTCAATAAAATGTCCAAAAGATGAAAGTTCTGACAGTTGTTCCATCCTTGAAAAAACTCTGAATATTTTCAAGATCTTAACCTAATTTCCGGATTTTGGAAACACTCTCATAATATACACTTAAATATGTTTTAAAACAACAGCAGGCGAAGCTAAAGGAAATGGAATGAAAGGGGTTGTGTGCTAAAACACCACCTTGCTGTCTTTTTTCATGGATGTTGACTTTTTTTTTTGTATGGTAGATCATACATTCTACCTTGTAGTGCTGCCTTTCGAATTTGGCGATTACTTTTTCTTTTCTCATTGTATGTTGGCACGTGTTGTCCTCCTTAGTGATACTGTTCTATTGTCAAATAGTGTTCCATTTGCTGTGAGATAAATCTATGTAGAATTTGGTTGCCAAACATCACATATAATGATAGGATTCTGGCAGATTTTAGCTGATGTAATTGGCTTATCATGTCGAATTGCAAAAGGATGCAAGTATTGTACTAGAGAAGATGCTTCCTCGTGCCTTGTTCAATTTGGGCTTGAGAGGTATATCTGATTTCTGTATATGACAACAACATGGTGCCACTTATTCAACATTAGAACAATATGCTTACCAGGTTTAAAATGGATAAAAATCTCATGCCAAAGGCTTCTATCTTGATATGCCATACTTTTCCATTGGAAAATACTGTAATCTTGGTTATTAAGACAACAAAGTTATCAAGTTAACAATGTAAGATGTATTCCACCATTTCAAATAAAACATCTGGAAACAAGATGGAAAAATTCTGTAATCTTGTTAGTTACTGTTTCTTTATCTGTTCCGACATTTAGACTAACATGCCGTTGAGCTTTTCAATATTTTAAAACTTGACTCCAATGGGAGGTACTTCTATATATAGCCTCTAGTGGTTGCAATATAATTCCAATTCTTATTCAACAATGTTGTGTTGGTTTCACAGGGAGTATCTTATTGATTTGGTTGACACACCAGGATGCTTATGTGAGCCTGATTCCTTACTAAATGGACCTTCTACTATCTCAATTTCTTCACCGTTGCACTTTCCACGACTCAGGCAGCTGGAACCCAGAATTGATTTTAAGTTACTGGCAAAACAGTATTTCACAGACCTTCAATCACTTGATCTCATACTTGATGATTCTTTGGCAGGTGACTGCATGAAATAATGAGTCTTCATGCATAAGCACTTCTTTGTTTATGGTGATCAATCTAACCTTTCCTTATGCTTTCTTGGGCACTTGCATCCTTTGGGCGAATGAAATTCTTTGATCTCACCTTAGTATTTCTGTTACCATGATGCTGTGATCTGATATTATTTGATTTATTTTACACTTGTTTTCTCCAAAGTTAATGAATAAATCTATGGAACGGTATTTCTTATCATAGATACTTTCAGGTATCTTTGTTTTAAATTTAATGTGTAATTTTTCATAAAATAAATTTTCCGGATAACTTTACGAAAAAATTTGGGAACTAACCTTAATTTTTTTTTTTAAATATGACCATCCCTAATGTTGGAGGTCATGTTTTTTTTAAAAAAAATTGGGATGTTAGTTTCTTAATTGTCCCTAACTTAACTGATATGATATAGGGAATCGCAATATAAATTGTCCTAACTTTTCCTAGAATAATCACTCGGTGATACATTTTTTTATCCTATCCTTAAAAAATTGTCAGTTTTTTTTTGTTTTCAGATCTATCGACCTCAAAAGCCCTACGGTGTTTACATTAATAATACAAATTGACTTGATAAAAAAATTATTTGTTTACATTAATAATACAAATTGACTTGATAAAAAAATTATTTTATCATACACTGAAGAAGCGGTAAACAACTTCCAAACTTAATAATTTAATATCAGTTTTTGAGATTTTATTAGAAAACTAGTTATTATTGAATTCTAAAAACTAAGATCTCAAATAATCGTCGACCTTAAGCCAATTTTATGATTATTATTCCTTAATTGAACGAGAAGTATTACTAAATCAATAAATTTAAAGAGAATAAATTAAAAAAGGCTCTAGAACAAGGATATTTACAATAATAATCTTAAATTTTTATAAATAAACAAATACAATCAGGAAAGAAATTATTTTTAACAAGATTAGTTTTACATAAATATTTTTAACAAATAGGTTCATATTATTTTTTTAAAAAAATAATTTATTTAAAATTATTATTTATTTAATTTTAAAATTTTTGAGACTAATATGGAATGTCATTTTATTGTAACCATTTTTCGTAATTTTAGCCAATGATTGATTATTAAAATCCGGTAATAACGTCAGAATTAATTAAATATATTTGATTAAGGCAACTTTATTCGTTTTTAAGGTAAGAAACCTAACCCTGTTACGAGATTTTTCACTGCTTTCGACAATCGTTACTTTCACCGGAGGCCATGGCCAAAAGCTCCTTCAAACTGGAACACCCTCTTGGTAAATCGGTGGTCCTTTTGTTTATGAACCCTAATTTCAGTCCGAGATTTTGTTATACTTTTTCATGTATCGTTGTGTTATTCATTAGCATCTTGATTGTCTTAAGATTAGTCAAAATCATGTTTCCTTGGACTTGGATGATATCGATCTTTGATTTTGTTATTGTGGACGAACGACTGATTTGATTCACCGGAGTCTTCGGTTATGTGATGTGGTATTTGATGGTAGGATCATGTATCAATATTATGTCGATCGAATAGTAGTTCGACCTAGATTTTATTTACTGGTGATGGCTCTTGAAATTACCTGGGAGTATTCGTATTCTATGGTTAATATTTGAGTTCTTAATTACTAGGTCGTGAAAATATGTCAATTGGGAAAGCTGGCCTGGTAGGAAGTATTGGTTATAAAATTTAAAGTATGATAGAAATTGAAACCTTGATAAATGTAAGTTTTTATTGAGATACTGCTGCAACAGTTAGTTTTTTCGAACAACTTCTAGATATGATTTTTCACATTCTAGTGGTTGCTTATAAACTGTTTACTTTATGGGCTGAAATCGGAAAAATCAGTCACGTTTCCTGAGGAGTGGAATTGGAAAGTTGTGCATTTTGTGAATGGCTTTGAGTTTGTATTGTTGTTATGGGGTTTGTTCGGGCTCTACAATGCTACGTTAATGTTTTGCAGAGAGGCGACAGGCTGAGGCTGCTCGTATCAGGGAGAAGTATCCTGACAGAATTCCGGTATAAATTAATAAATTTTCAATGATATACTTGTTTTGTTTTTATATGCTCGGTTAATTCTTCATTTCAAATATCCGTTTTTGCTGTGGAGTAGGTAATTGTGGAGAAGGCTGAAAGGAGTGACATCCCGGACATTGACAAGAAGAAGTTGGTCACCTTTGTCGCCTTCCAACACTAACTTTTCTTACAGGATCTAGTTAAAATTACATGTATTGTTATCTTCTATGTGAAACGCCTTGGAGAAAGCCGAGGCAGTACCTCCTTGATCACATGTCTAAACAATGTTTCACTAGATTGTAGCAATGGTTGATTGAGTATTTAAGCTATAGTATCTATAACTTTTCGAGGATCAAGATAATTTCATTATAGATTCCTCTGTATAGCCTTTTTCTTTACTTAACAGTGAATGTCAGTTCGTGTAGGACAGTAGTTTGCATGCACTTTCATTTTATTTGTTTCTGTTGGGGAGAAAATACCATTTTGTAACTGACTGACTGTTCCCATTTCCCAACCATTGAGTCTTATAACGGTGTCTGATCTCAAACATTGCAGATACTTGGTACCTGCTGATCTGACTGTTGGCCAATTTGTTTATGTTGTCCGAAAAAGAATTAAGCTGAGTGCTGAGAAAGCTATATTTATATTTGTGAAGAACATTCTCCCTCCGACTGGTGAGAAACAAATAGTAATGTTTAACTTGGTATGAGTTTTTGCCGTTGTTTGATACAGGTTTTTGTTGTGTGTTATTTTAGCTGCAATGATGTCTGCCATATACGAGGAAAATAGAGACGAAGATGGCTTCCTATACATGACGTACAGTGGCGAGAATACGTTTGGATAATTCTGAGATGGATTTGTAGCTTGGCCTCGCTGTTTATATATATTGTCCAAGATAAACTTGTAAATTCTCTTTAATTGCCACGGTTCTATCCTTCTGAGTAAGATGCTTTTCATTTTGAACTTGATCAGAATTCGAGTGAGTCGATTTTTATCTACTGTTTTATATATTATGCCTACTGAATGATGGTATGCATATCTCCTATATATTTGATGTTTCGTCTTTAATTGAATTAAGTGAAAAAAATACAATGAATACAATGGAAGACTCGTAGAAACATCCAATAAGACAATGTGTTTAATGTTTAATCTCTTGATGTATTATTTGTTAAATTAAAGATTCAACAAAGGAATGTAAAATTGAGTATTTCTTCAAAAAATTAGATAGCATAATTACTAAATAAGAAATATGAAATATGCATTTCATATCTATATTTATAAATATTTAATATTTAATATTTTAGTAGTAATAGAGCGGGGATAGCTCAGTTGGGAGAGCATCAGACTGAAGATCTGAAAGTCACGTGTTCGATCCACGCTCACCGCAATATTTTGCTATTTCATTGAACGTTGGCTGGGCCCAATCGAACTAGACCTAAATATTGATGCTTGGGCTTGTAATAAAGGCCCAATGTGTTTGAAGTTTTAGATTAATTTCATTAATTGCTCCACGTATATAATTATCACTTTTCTCGAAACATCATTGTTCGTTCGTCCAGAGTTGGTAATCGGAGCCGCCTTTCCGACAATTGAACAGTAAAAGGATTGTTGCGAACTTTCACTTTGCAGGATTTGAAAAATACCAAGGCTATAGTTGATTGGATTGCTTGGGCAAAGCCACAATACAACTTCAACCCCATGATAGATAGATGAGTGGTGCAAAGAAGCGTCCAAGGAACTTGACTTTAACCATGAGGCTGATAGGTGTGGATTATTCATTTAATTGGGTCTTTTGTCTTGATGTATCATATAACTCTTAACTTACTTCTCTTTTTTGTGTAGAAAATACTGGAAATTTTCGACAAATCTGGGTTGGCAGAGTAATTTTGATGATGACAATATAAATCGTGCAGACGTCTTAATTTCAGAAGTTATTATGGTATTATTTTTTTCTAAGTCTTTAAGTTCAAATTTTGGTGTACATAGATATGTACTTTTCCTTGAGTTGTGGTTTTGAGTCAAAATCTCAATGTTGATAGCGAGTACAAAACCGTTGTTTTCCATCAATTGTTAAAGATTAGATTCGCGAAATTTATTAAAAAGCCTTCAAAGTACTATTTAATGTTCACGAACATTAATTATTAAGAAATTTATGTAGAATAATGGCCATTTCCAGAAGCTTTGAATGGTCATGGTCGGTGGCTAATTTTCCACATGCAATACTGTTCATTTGGCGGCTTGGACGGTGGTATACTATTGAATCAAGAATTCAAAACTGGTGTATTATGGCCCAATATAATGCTGGCACATTTACATATTACCGATCCATTCTTTAATCCATCTTGTTAAGCCCACTTCTTGAAGCTTCTTTGTTTGACATCGTGTCCGTCCATTTGTGAGCTAAAATCGGATCGTCCCTTTCCCGTTTAAATAGGCTTTTTCTTCCTGTTTAACCCTAATCTGATATGAACCCGCCTCCTTCGTTTTACTCGATTAACCTCTCTCTCAAAAGCCCTAGATTGTTGTGTGCTTCTTCTTCTTCTTCTGTGTGAGATACTCTTCCTGTTCTTGAGAGATTTCTAGTCCTGTGTGGATTGTTCCAGCGAGGGTTTGGATTAGGGTGTTATCTTGGTGAATCACCTTTCGGGTACTTGCCTTGGTTTGTATATAACACGCTAGCTTGAATGTCTGTGTTTATCTGAGCCATCGGTGGTAAACGATTGTTTATATTCTATTGTTGGTTATATGATATTACTTCACCATTTCGTTCTTGTTTTAACTTGTTTTAGCACAAAGTGGAAGACGTTCGAAGTTGGAAGCAAGGATGATCGATACCTAACAGTGGTATCATAAGCCTGATAAACTCGAACCTAGATCTGTTAAATGTGTTTTTCTGGGTTACCCTGAAGGGGTTAAAGGGTATATGTTGTGGCTTAGGGGAGAACCTCGATTTAAAGTAGTAATTAGTAGGGACGTGATTTTTAATGAATCTGACATGCCCTAGTTATCAAATTCTGATAATTCCCCCACCCCTAATAAGGTGGAGCATCTGCTTGATAATACGGTTCAACTGAATGACAATCATGTAATCATACCTGAAAATCAACCCAACTTGGATAACTTCCCTGAAATACATGAAGATGCTACTTTGCATAATGAACTGGTTGATTTACCCGAGCATGAACATGACGAAGTGAAGAACATGACGAAGTGAATGATTACCAATTTGCTAGAGATAGAGAACGAAGAAACATTATACCACCACCTAGGTTTAATGACTTCCACATGACTTCTTATGCTTTTAGTGTATTTGAGTCAATTGATAGTAATGAACCTAAGTCTTATCTAGAAGCTTTGAAATCTGAAAAGTCTGATGAATGGTTAACTGATATTCATGAAGAAATGAATTATCTGCTTGTTAACAAAACTTGGACTCTTGTGCCTAAACCTTCAGACTATTCGGTTATGGACTGTAAATGGCTGTTCAAAATTAAGAGTGAAACTGATTCCATCAGATTTAAAGCTAGGTTGGTGGCTAAGGGATTTACTCAAAAAGAAGGGATAGATTATACAGAAATCTTTGCTCCCGTAGTAAAATTTACAACTGTTAGAATCATGCTTGCATTAGTTGCTCAGTTTGATTGGGAATTAAACCAAATGGATGTGAAAACTGATTTTTTACATGGTGATTTGGTTGAAACCATTTATATGAGGAAACCTGACGGTTATGTTGATTTTGAGAAACCTGATCATGTCTCTTTACTTAGAAAATCCTTGTATGGCTTGAGCAATCACCTAGGCAATGGAACATAAATTTGTCGAATGCATGCTATCTTTGAATTTTAAAAGAAGTAATTATGATCATTGTCTATATTTCAAAGAAAGTGCATCGGTTCCTGTCTTCTTGTTAATATATGTTGATGATATGCTTCTAATTAGCCCTTGCATTAAGTCTATTGAGAGTGTCAAACATTGTTTGAGCAACAAATTTGACATGAAATATATAGGAGATGCTAAAAGGATTTTAGACATGAATATTGTTAGGGATATGAAACTTTTACAATTTTCTGAATCATATTTCTTATGTTGAAAAGATTTTGAGTAATTTTTCTATGACAAATGTCAAGTCAGTGAACGTACCTCTTGCTGCTCCTTTCCTATTAAGTGAAGACCAGTCTCCCAAAACTGAACATGATTTGAATTGTATGTCAAATGTGCCTTATTCCTATGCTATATGATCTGTCATGTACCTCATGGTTAACACTAGACCGGACATTGTATATGTTGTTAGCTGCTTGATTAGGTACATGTTTAATCTTGGTATGATTCATTGTAATGTTGTTAAATGGTTACTTACATACTTGAAACATTCAGTGAAGCTTTGTTTAAAGTTTTCTAAGTGTGATGAAGGTATTAAATTAAAAGGATATGTGGATTCAAATTATGCAAATGATAAGGACAATAGAAAATCAACAACATCTTATGTGTTCACTTTGCGTGGCTCGTGCATTAGTTGAAAATCTCAGTTACAGCATATAGTTGTACTTACTGAAGCCTTAAAAGAAGTAATCTGGTTAAAGTATTTAATTTCTGAAATTGGCTTCCTCGAAGTTAATGTTGTTGTTTATTCTGATAGTCAGTCCGGTATTCAATTATGCAAAAATCCTGTTTTTCATGATAAAACTAAACATATAGATGTTAGATTTCATTTCATCCGAGATGTTGTTGCAAAAGGCATAGTCTTGAAAAATTTCCTTCTGAATTTAACCCTACAGATATGGGAACTAAGTGTCTCCCTATTAGTAAATTTGAAACTCGTATCAAAATTATGAATTTTGATACGAATGATTGATATGATAAGTTCATTATGGTTTGAGTTATAACTTGCTCTGTGTTTGGTGTAACTTGCTGGAAAAGTGATCTTCTCCCATATGTTACATTTTGCTTTGTGCTTTCGGTACATTTGGGAGAGATTATGGTAATGATGATAAACTATTGCCAGCCATGTGTAAGATGAACCAGTATTGGATCAAGGTGGAGAATGTTGTATTATGGCCCAATATAATGCTGGCCCATTTACACATTATCGATCCATTCTTAAATCCATCTTGTTAAGCCCACTTCTGGAAGCTTCTTTGTTTGACATCGTGCCCGTCCGTTTGTGAGCTAAAATCCGGATTGTCCCTTTTCCAGTTTAAATAGGCTTTTTCTTCCTGTTTAACCCTAATCTGATATGAACCTGCCTCCTTCGTTTTACTCGATTAACCTCTCTCTCAAAAACCCTAGATTGATGTATGCTTCTTCTTCTTCTTCTTCTTCTTCTGTGTGAGATACTCTTCCTGTTCTTGAGAGATTTCTAGTCCTGTGTGGATTGTTCCAGCGAGGGTTTGGATTAGGGTGTTATCTTGGTGAATCACTTTTCGGGTCCTTGCCTTGGTTTGTATATAACACGCTAGCTTGAATGTCTGTGTTTATCTGAGCCATCGGTGGTAAACGATTGTTTATATTCTATTGTTGGTTATATGATATTACTTCATCGTTTCGTTCTTGTTTTAGCACGAAGTGGAAGACGTTTGAAGTTGGAAGCAAGGATGATCGATACCTAACAAAAACCAAAGTCAAATTGTCTACCGAGGATTTGAGCACTTATAAATCTCCCCCAAACTCACCTCTGGAAATTCATCCATCAATCTGAAATCACTCAAATAACAAGCTTTTGAGCTTCTGTACTAATATATGTGAGTTATGAGGTGATCCTGTAGATTTTGTAATTCTCGTCTAAATTTCTATATATTGTGTTTGTCTCCAGTGGGCGTAGGCAGTTGTCGAACGACGTAAATATTCGTATTCTTATGTGTATGATGCTTACAATTTATTTTGGGTATTGTGGCACAACAATTTATGCACAGATTTTGTATTGAAAAAATCAGACATGGAAAGTTGTTAGATTATTGGATGAATTGAAGCAATTTCTGCATGTAAGGGGGGAAAAAAGACAGCGTAGACGGTCAAGTCTCTAAACTCATTGTGAACAAATTAAGCTTACAATTACCCCTTATCCATTCCCAAACCATTGGGTTGCTTCTTCGCTAATCTTGGGATGGATCATCCTCATTATCTTCTGACTTATCTGTTCGATAATCTTCCATAATAAATCTCGGCACAACAAAATTGGCAATCCAGTATGCTAACAGTAGTACGGCGCTGCCAATAAATTATAGGTAAATCAATCAATCCCACAACGTACAAAACGAAAAATTTTCCACAACTAGATACAATCTTACACCTTGTCTGGAGCAGCACGGATAAGTTCCCGTTGGCAGCCGACGAACTAGCGGTGATATAAACAGGAGATACAATAGCGCCAGTTTTAAAAGACGAGAATCCAGTTCGATTTTCTTGAAGTTTGAGTGGTTTCTTGGCCGGAAAAGCCGTCCTCATATGGCTCATATACTTGCATTTCGAAAGAGATGGAGTGGGTGGAGAGTGGTATATTACGGACTTCATTGGGTTAACCTTTGTTCTCTGTTTGTGGATAATGGTTGAGGAATGGGAAGGGAAATCTTCGTGTAAGAGCTAGCAATTGTGTGTGGCCCTCCAGGCTCTCGCATGCCTTTTATTTCTTTAGATACTAAATATAATAATACCCATTATATTATATTACTCGCTACCCTCGATTTCTTGGTCTTCTTTCTTTTGCCTTTTGTGCTAGATAAAAAGTGAGTAGCAATTTAGTCATTGTGTTATTATTAATATGTATTCTATCCGTTAATAATTTGTAAATAGATATTTTATTCAAATATGATATTGTTGAAATGCAATTTACCCCATATGATTTGTAAATAGATATTTATCACATATAGTTTGCAAAAAACAAAAAAAAAACAAAATAGTTTGGGCCTAGGTGCATATGATTATTCGTTGCTAGCATATGTGCATTATCTCATTATTAGATCCAACCAGTGTTTTGAAAATCGGACCGGGTCGATCGGTTCAACCGATAATCAGTGCTTGATCCGGTCCGATTGACCTCTAAAATCGTCCTGCTAAAAAATCAGTAAGAGCCGGACTAAACTGGTTAAGCAATGAAATGATAGACAGTTAAACCGTCATGTTCCTTCAATTTTCTTTCTTTTTGTAAAGTTTTATTAAATTTAGAACTCAATTTTTTAGAATAAAAATATATTATATATAATTATTGTGATTGAATAATTACAAAATAATATTATATATATATTTATAAAAAAATACATATAATTCCATAAATGTATTATATATTATATATAAACATGTTTAGCTTCTCTTAAATTAGATATGAATCATTTTAAAAAAATTTAAATATTTTTTTATAATTTCGGGTCATTGTTTTTTGGCATAACTTGTTGTTTTTGGAGATATTTTATTATTATTTTTTATGTTGAACATTTAGTTTGATATGATTTTTGAGGTTTGACATAGTATGTTAATGTAATGATATTTTTTGTGTGAACAACTTGAAACTATAGTAAAGACATGATATATATATTATACAAAAATTAAAAAGATATTACATAATGTTGACATCATTATCGGTTGAAAACTGATTCAATCGATCGAACCGATCGAATATATAATCATTAAGGATGCCAATCTCATATCAGATCCAATTTTAAAAATATTAGATCCAACTATCAAGAATTAATTCAAAAATATAAGGTCCATAAAAATATATCGACCTCGTATACACAAATTAATTGTTGACCATTCAATAACGTATGTATGTAATTATGTATGTAATGCTAACATCTAAATTCTCACTCGGCAAGTCTCCTCCGATTCCTTTATTCGTCTACTCAATTGACACGCGTCCTTCACCTCAATCAATTCCTATAATATATAATAATAATAACTAGCGACCAACACACATTGTGTATGTAATAAAATTTTAAATTTTAAATTTTATATATTATATGCGTATGCTAACTTTTATATTTGAAATACCTGATTTAAATATGATAATTTATGGGGTAGAGAAAAACTGCTGCACATTTTTTGAAAGGAAAAAACTGGTGAAAAATTATGAACTAAGTTGAGAAGTTAATATGCGATCTTTCGATATGATCCATTTATCACATGATCTGATGGCTATTATTGAAATAAATAGATAATATTTTTAAATTTCATAAGGTAATAACATATTATAAACTCACATATTATACTATCGTGTAGATGTATACAGTAGCCCTTCGTCTTCGCAAACACCATTTCTGATTTTTCAAAAGAAAAGAAAATGTTTCAGCCTCTATATGGTCTGGTGTTCGGCGAAGTGGCGGTGATTTTGCTTCTTCTTTTCCGAACGCCGCTAAGAAAGCCACTTTTAATGTTACTGGACCGATTGAAGCAGGGGCGGGGGCCTATCGTGGCTTCCACTGTAGGAGCTACTCTTTTTGTGATTATGCTGTCCTTATTGTTTAATATAAATCAAATTCAGAACCGATCTGAGGAAAGCGCCGGGGTTAATCCAACGGATCAGATTCTCTTGGCCTCTCAGCTTCTTGAAGCATCACTTTTGGGTAATTTTTTTCATTCCTGATTCCAAATTCGCCAATAGTTTTCTTGCTAGCAGTATCAGTTTACAGGGGATTGTTATTCTTTAACCGCGACATACTCGTCGTAGCTTCGTTAGTTATGTTTTATGTTTAATAGTATTTTTACTTGTTCGAACCTAGCTGGATCGGGTGCAATTTGTTAAGCGAAGGCCTGCTTGCTAATGGTTGTTGGTTCTGCTTGTTAAAAACTCCCGAGTACATGCTTCATTGCAGTACTTGTAATTGTCTCCATATATATATTGAGAAATGGTAAAAACAATATTGATTTGTTGCATATTCCTTTACCCCTCAGTGATGTTACCATGCTATTTTGGTTAATAGGTATGGGATATGATCTTATATCTGATTGATTGTCAGTTAAATAAGCCACAGCCAGTCCCAAGACAAATGAAAGATGAGGGTTGCGTTAGTTATCCAGACAGTTTAAAACAGTAAATTTATTATGTATTGATCCATATAGCCGACCTTACATCGTGGACTTGAATTAGTGGGATAAAAATTTGATTGATTGTCAATTGCCAGGTAGATGTGCTGTTCTTAGTTCTTATGAATCTTGAATTTGATGTTAGAGGTACAAGGTGCTGTTAAGGTTTTTAGGTAACACATATGAATGTCGTGGATTCTATGCTTAAAGTGCACACTTTATTAAACTGAAGTGATCTGCTGGATAATGTTATCGGCAAGTATTTTACTCAAAGGAGCAGCATATATATTTAATATGGTAGGCAAGCAAATTCAATTTGCAGAGGTGTTGGCTATGTGTCTAATATTTTTGACTGTACAAACAAATTGGATGAAAAAAATAACATGTTGGGATGGTGGCTGAATTGAGCTGAAAAAAGTTCACACAAGATTTGGCATCTATAAATAGATGTGTTGCTCGCCATTTCAATTTATCCCAAATTAAGTTTTTTTCTCTCGTTTATATACTCAGTATTTGAGTGTTCATTTCTATAATATTTGTGAGGTAATTTTCTCATATATTGAGATTATTGTTCTCTTTGAAAGATAGTGAGATGTTATAACCTACAAAATATTATAGTGGAATATTTCCATCTTGCCCATGGTTTTTACCCTGATAATTGTTAGGGGTTTTTCACGTAAATTGTGGTGTCCATTTTATTCTTAATTTTTGGTATTTTCTATCTCATGTTGCACACATGGGACCAACAATTGGTATCGGAGCCAATGTTGTTTTGTTGGGTGGAGCTTCGGTGTGGTAGGCGAATATATATTTACTAAGGAGGTTCTATTTAGGAAAATCGTTATTTAAGTGGGACCAGTGTGACCCCACCAAGTTTCCTAGGAATCTTGAAGTTCTGTCTAGGAAACATCGAGATTCTATCTTTCCTGTGAGCTTACTTAATGTATACTATTCAAGCTTACATCAAAGTATCACAAGTCGATTTTCAGAGACCGAATGGCGGCACGGTTCGAAATAGAAAAAATCAAAGAAAGCAATTTCATGTTGTAGAAAATGAAGATGCAAGCAGCTTTTCGAAAAGATTGCTGCTTGGCGGCTATTGGAGATAGACCGACGGAGGGCACATACGATGAAAAGTGGAATGAGATGAATGGTAATGATATTGCCAATTTGCATCTGGCTTTAGCAGATGTGGTATTGTCAAGTATTGTCGAAAAGAAAAATGCAAAAGATATTTGGGATACTCTGACAAACCTTTACGAGACCAGGTCACTAAACAACAAGATTTTCTTATAGAGAATGTTGTATATCTTCGGATGTCGAATCTCATCGGTGACCGACCATATCAATACACCGAATACTATATTCGCTTAACTCACTACTTTGGGCATATAATTGAGGAAACTTGCGGAACCTCTACTTCAAAATCTACCACACTCATCATCAATTTTTTTTGACTAATAATATCACTACTGATATGTTAGTCTTCAACAATGTTGCAGCCGCGGTTCTTGAAGAAGAAAGTCGGTGACCGACCATATCAATACACCGAATACTCTATTTGCCCAACTCACTACTTTGAGGCTTTATCGATGACGAGAGGAATATCGACAGAGCGTGACTCCAGTGGGAGCCACAAGTATGGTAGGTCTAAATCCAGAAGTAAGAAGAAGAATCTTCATTGTCATAAATGTGGTGGTAAAATGGCACTTCAAAAAGAGTACTGGTAAGAAGAGTGTCGGGAAAGATCCTCAAGGAAATGTTGCCAGTACTTCTATGAAAGAATCTTTTATCCTTGGGACAATTGGATGATATTGGGTGCAAGACCCGTATCGATAATGGGATCATGAAAATTGTGAAGACGCGTTTGTGGTAATGAAGGGGGAAAAGGTTGCTACAAATATGCATGTGCTTATGGGAGAAACACACAAAGTGGCAGAACTAGCTATTGCATCGACTAGTTCGGGAAATGAATTAACAGTGTTATAGCATATGAAGCTTGGGCATATGTCAGAACGAGGGTTGAAGGTTGTCTCAGAATGGAAGTTCCAGCCAGGGCTTACAAAATTGAATCTACCCCTTTGTGAGCATTGTGTTACCAGTAAACAACATAGATTAAAATTTGACACATCTACTGCCAAAAGCAACGATATTCTGGAGCTGATTCATTCTGACGTTTGGCAAGCACCGGTTGTATCCGTAGGAGGAGGGAGATATTTTGTCTCATTCATAGATGATTACTCTTGGAGATGTTGGGTGTATCATATCAAGAAGAAATCAGATGTTTTTTCAGTTTTCAAGGTGTTCAAAACGCAGGTTGAACTTGACTCTGAAAAGAAGATCAGGTGTCTGATGACTGACAATGGAGGAGAATATGCAAGTGATAATGGTGTGAATGGGTATCGTTTGTGGGACCCCAATACCCACAAGCTTATCATCAGCAGGGATGTTATCTTCGAGGAAGATAAAGTGAAGGGAGACAAATACACACTGAATCCAGATACAATACTACAGTTCAGGTGGAAAATAAGACAGGCGAAGATCAAATTCCTCCTGAGATACTACCAGAGCACAAGGAACAAGAACCAGTTGAGTCAGAAGTTATCAAAGTTCGGCAGTCTACTCGCGAGAGGAGACCACTTGTTTGGCTTTCAGATTATGTCACTGAAAGCAATATTGCATATTGCTTATTAACAGATGAGCCATCGAGTTTCCAGGAGGCTACTCGAAGTTCGGATGTATCCTTGTGAATGCAAGCTATATGATTAGAATTGGAAGCCTTTGACATAAACAAAACTTGAGATCTTGTTACTCTACCACGATGAAGGAAAGCCATCGGTAACAGATGAGTCTATAAGATCAAGTGTGATGGCAATAACCAAGTGGGACGATGTCGTGCAAGAGTAGTGGTGAAATGATATGCTCGGAAAAAATGTATCGACTTCAATGAAATATTTTCTCCCGTGGTTCGGCTTACAATAGTCAGAGTAGTATCTCAGGAGAAATTTGATCTTTGAGCACAACAGACTTAGTGTAGACCCTTGTGCATATTTCAAGAGGTCCGGTGATGATGATTATATCGTGTTACTGTTGTATGTGGACGACATGTTGGTCGCAGGCCCCAACAAAGTTTGAGTCCAAGAATTGAACGCACAGTTGGCTAGGGAATTTGATGTGAAGGGCGTGGGACAAGCAAACGAGATTCTAGGGATGCAAGCTTATCGAGACAGAAGTAGCATGAAGATTTGGCTTTCACATAAAAATTGTTTAAAGAAAATCTTGCAACGCTTCAGCATGCAAGATCGTAAGTCAATTTATATGCCTCTTCATGTTAACTTCAAGTTATCCTCCGATATAATGTGTCCAAGCAGGGGAGCAGAGAGGATGAAAAGGCCTCGAGTACCGTATGCATCATCCATATGAAGTTTATGTTTGTCATGATCTGTACAAGACCAGACATTGCACAAGCAGTGGGAGGAGTCAGTCGATAAATGGCAAATCTTGGACGAGAGCATTGGAATATGGTCAAGAGGATCCTTAAATACATTAAGGATACTCCGAATGCTGCATTATGTTATGAATGATCAGATTTTACACTCGGAGGCTATGTGGATTCAGATTATGCAGGTGATCCGGATAAAAAAAAATGCTGCTGGTTATGTATTTACACTTGCAAGAGGAGCAATAAGATGAGTTTCAAAACTGCAAACAATTGTGGTATTATCTACAACGGAGGCAGAATATATGGCAACTACTCAAGCTTGCAACGAGGCAATATGGATTCGAAGGTTATTGAAGGAACTCATTTGCAAACAAAAAAAAAATTTATTGTTTTATGACAATCAGAGTGTCTTACACATTGCAAGGAATTCAGCTTTTCATTCCGGGACGAAACACATTGAAGTTTAATTTCACTTTATTCGAGAAGTGGTAGAAGAAGAAAGTGTTGATATGACAAAGATCCATACGAAGGATAACCTAGCTTATATTCTGACAAAGCCGGTTAATACTGATAAGTTTGAGTGGGTTACATCCTCAAGTGACCTAGCGGAAACGTAAGCAGCAGGGATTGGCAAGTTTGAAAAAATGTGTGGAGATGTGTTTGATTCTCAATCAAATCTCCAATCGAGAGAAATGTCGATAATTATTTTTGCTCAAAGGAGCCGCAGACATATTTAATATGGTAGGTAAGCATAATCAATTTGAAGAGGTGTTGGCCATGTGTCTGATAATTTGGACGGTACAAACAAATTGGATGGAAAACAAACATGTTGGACGGTGGCTGAATTGAGCTGAAAAAAGAATAGCGTTCACACAAGATTTGCATCTATAAATAGATGTGTTGCTCACCATTTCAATTTATCCCAAATTAACTTTTTTTTCCTCTCATGTATATACTCAGTAATTGAATGTCCATTTCTATAATATTTGTAAGGTATTTTTTTCATATATTGAGAGTTTTTTTCTGTTTGAAAGATAGCGTGTTGTAACCCACAAAATATTATTGTGGAATCTTTTCATCTTGCCAGTAGTTTTTACCTTAATAATTGTTAAGAGTTTTCCACGTCAATTGTGGTGTCCATTTTATTCTTTATTTTTTATACTTCCTATCTCATGTTGCTGCACGTGGGTCCAACAAATGTTCATATTTAAATGTGGGAGAAAATTTAATTACATATGTAACTTACAAAGTATTGAATAACAATAAAACAAATACGCATTCGTTCGTTAACAAAAACAAATAACCATTATCCTGCATTTTATCTTAGTTTTATTATCCTTATATTAAGGTGTCTTGAGCGGTGAGCCTGTATAGCGCACTAAATTTGGGGTTTCAAGATTAAGGGATTAAGTGCTGAGTCTCGACACACCTTGTATGATTTTAGTAAAACTATGTGACCTACATGAATAATATATCGGAGCCAACTTGGTGTTAAATGTTTTACCAATGATAGAAGAAAACTTTTGTGGTCCCAAATGCAGGTTTTGCACTATTCCTGGCATTGATGATCGACAGAATCCATTACTACATTAAGGAGGTTACCATGCTGCGGAAACATTTGGAGGAAGTAAAGAAGTTGGACCAGACACCTGACACAGACGAAGAGGATTAACGGCTAACCGTGAAAGCTAACGTTGAAGCTTTTGTTAGGAACAATTGAATGTTCTAATCATTTGGTGAATAAACATGAAATTCAATGGTATTGTAAAATGATGAAAACATCTTTTGGTTACTCTCCCATGGTAGGATTTACTTATATTTGTTGTGTGCCTGAAATTTTAGTTGAGTTCATGGTCTTAATCTGCAATGATATGAATAATATTCAATTATCCTTGCCTCTAGAGCTGGCCCGCATAATTGCTCTTCTAGTTCTTACTTTCCTAAAGTTGGGGTGTATATTGCCTCGAGTGACTGAGGAGAGGGCGAACAATTTACGGTTTCTGAAAGCCTCTAGGGCTTTACTGCTTTATAATGCAGTTTGGACAAATGTATGCGGTAGAAGTTCGTTAAAAACTTATTGTTACCTGCTAAAAATTAGTAGCAACCAATCCCCAGACTTCAAGTTTCACTCTTTTAGACATTACATTTACTTATTTTGTTGTTTGTCCACTCTCCAGGTGTCAGAATTTAACAGTCTGGGAGAGGGTTTGTTGCTTTAATGTTTAGTCTTTATTGGGTAGCGACAGATTCTTATAATAATTTCGAATCCTTAATGTTTTTTTTTCAAGATTTCCCCTTTTTGCGAATAAGATTTTGAGTGTATCTCGGGACAAAGCGTGCCGCACATGCTTGTGTTGTACTGCGGAGCCCCCCGGTTTTGTGGCAAAGCATGTGGCCATGCCTAAGATATTCGTGACACAATAAAGGAAAAGATTCAAATTTCGGCAAACACGCACCTAGTAGTAGAGGCAAAATCATGCGGAATTGAATTCCTATGTGGAATATCTACTGTTTGCGGGACGAAGTCAGGATTCAAAATTACATGGGACTGATCGAGTTAGACAGAGCTATAATAATATCACGATTTAGAGAGTTCGAACTAAAAAACTAAATTTTCGAAAATTAACATTACCTTTTTTTTTTAAAACAAAAAAATTGCGTAGGACTAGAGTCATCCTAACTTCGTGAGCCATAGAGTTGCTCCATCCATGAGTGTCGTGCTTTTATTCGAAGTTGCATAGGATTCGCGAGCGTTCAAATCAGATTCCACTACGCTATATATTCGTTGCACCGGGGGATAAGTATCCCTTTTTGTTTTAGGCAAGCACATCGAATATGTAGTCGTACACCACCTGCTCCCCGACTTTTTTGTAGTGGAGTATTAATAGTTATATTACGAGATATATTAGACTTAATTGAATAGAAATTTAAAATGGAACAAAATAGTAAGCTACTTTCTTTTCTCCGTGGGACTATGTTCAACTGATTAAAAAAAAATGTCTACCTGCTCTAGCATTTTTCATGCTTCTGGTGCAAAGTATTGGGTAACTTGAAGTTGAAAAAATTCGAGCCTCCACCTTAGTCGAAATGTAAAGGTTCATGTCCCCATTTAGAACGACGGGTTCAAGTCCTGACCATAGCCCAGAAAATTTACAAAAACCCCCTCCTTCATATAAAATTATTTGTTGAAAAAATTCAACCAGTCGAAATGGCCACAATCGAATATCCATCGCCTATATGCGACAAGAACAAAATTGTAAATCTTTGATTAACTTTTCCAACTTCCCAAAGTTGTACTATTGACCTAATTAATTAACAAACCGTTGACTTCTTATACCTGTAGGATATTGGAAGTCTGGTATGTTCACACTGGAGGGTTGACTTTGACAAATTGTCGTGTATACTACGTCATCATCTCGTGTCATCCCTCTTCACCGCCATGTGTGACTAGAATGAGTCATCAAGGGGCGAGCTGGTACAAGTCCCACTCTGGAGAATTCCCATGGCTGGTGAGATGGACTCATATTTTACTCGATTTCTTTGCTAATCAAACAATTAGTTGGGCCATGGAGTTGCGACACTTGTATAACAACTAATGGAGTCTGGTATAAAATTCAGCTACAACACAGTTGGATATCATTAGCGTCACACTTAATGATGTAAGTGGTAAATAAATTTGATTATCTTTAATAAGATATTGAGTTTTAGTTTGGTGAACGGACATATATTTTTTGGTACAAATTCTTTTATAATTGGTCCATTTGATTCCAAATCAATCTACGACAAATTTGAATATGAGAATCAAAGGTTCAGACCAAAAAAAGAAAGATAAAAAGGGTATGAGATACATATCACATACCATCAACAATTTTGCCCATTTGGCACCGATCGTAATTACGATCCGATGATGGTCTCAAGTTCGGCTATATATCCATCTTCCACAAGTAGTTGTAACAGTTGCTCAAAAAGCTGTTGGATGAGGTAGATATGATTTTTTTGTTACAAAAAAAGAGCTAAAAGATTTTGAAAAAGTTGATACGAATGACCAAAATTTCATTAAAAATCTCAATAAAGTGATAATTCTTGATACAAATACTATCGTAACACTGTCGGATATGCTAATTACATCACCAAAACAGTCAAACAATGGATCCTCAATGGCAACCGACGTTTGAATTTCTTCTTCACCGTTCATAAATGTGAAACGTTCTTCAATTTCTTCACCCCGCACCGTCACCCAATCATCGTCCTCTCCCCAATCCGGTGAATTCAAATTCGATGAAAAATTCTCCGTAATCAAATCCATGATCCTACCCGCCGGAGAATCTGAAGAAGAAGCAACTACCCCTGTTGCAGTTTGCGAACAACCTGATTCTTCCAGCTCATCCCAGAAGCTCTGATCAATTACACTCGTCGGCGATTTCCCAGTAAACTCCCCGATTTCTCCATAATTCTCCATCACATCATCAAAAAACGCGTGCTGTAAAAGCTCACCCGCCGTCCACCGTTTTTGCGAGTCCCTAATCAAGCACTTACTCAAGAAATCCTTACAGTTATCGGAAAACCAGCTCGGAAATTCAGGGATGTCGCCGGAATAAGCAATTCTGTAAAGAACCGATGCGGGGTCCTTCATCTCAGGCCAGGGATAAGATCCCGTTGCCATTTCAATAACTGTACACCCAAAAGCCCATATATCTGCCTCAAAACTTTGCTCCACTCCGCGAGCAACCTCCGGTGCCATGTAAGCTGGAGTTCCGGCGAACATTTGTTTCGAGAAAGTGTGGGATTCCACCCGCTTTGCACACCCAAAATCAGCAATCTTCAACCCACTTTCTCCGATCAAAACGTTCTGCCCCTTGATGTCACAATGCACGAATCCGTTCAGGTGAAGATAATTCAACCCCTGCAGCATTTGCTGCGCGTAGAATTGAATCAAACCTTCTTTCAACGAACCCCCCTGCTTCACAATCTGCTCAGAAAGCGTTCCCCCGGGAACATACTCCATGTGAAGATTGTAAACATGTTCATTATTCTCAAAAGTAGTGTCAAAGCCCAAGCATTTAACTATATAAGGTGAGAAGAGCTGAGAAATCAAAAGGTGCTCTTTTTCCAACAAGACAGAAGAAGAGAAACCGGCAGACTTCACTGCAAAGAACTCCCCTGCAGCGGTGGTGGCGAGATACACCGCGGCGGAGGATCCACGGCCGATTGTGGGACCCCTCGTCCAATCCATAGCAGTGAGAAAAGGAGAGAAATTTGATCAAATATTATAGGTTTGATTTTTGAATTGGGTGTTGGGGGGCGTAAGCTATATATGCATAAAAGTGGGGACACAACGTGTTTAGGTGTGTGTTAGATTAATAGTAACTGGCCGTATACTTATTGCGTGTCTTTATGCCTTTGGTCTGTTTTTGGTGTCTTTTTCCACAGAATCTTTATTGAGTATTTCAGACCGACGGCCAAATACTTCTATTTGTATATTGATATATAATGCTATTTTTTATTTTTTGAATCGTGAATTCGTGATGGATCAATGACTCAGATTTATTAATATATTGAGTATCAAATAAAAAAATGGATAATTCATCCAATATTAGGCATAGCTAGGGGTGTGCAACGGTTCGATTTTGAACCAACCGAACCGAAATTTCGATTCCAAAAATTTTAAAATCGAAACGAAATTGTTTGGTTAGGTTTTGGTTCTAATTTCGATTCGATTTCGGTTTCGGTTTGAACCATTTTTTTCTTAAATATAATTTTTTAAAACCATTTAAAAAACAACCCAAATTTAAACCATAAAAACAAATGAACCATAAAAATTTAAACCATTTTAAAAAAATTATAATAAATTATTTTTTTAAAAATAAATTTGGTTTTCGGTTCGTTAAGAACGTTATAACAAAAAACGAACCGAAAACCGAATTTTTTTTATAGAACAGAATGTCGAACCAAAATCGTTCGGTTCGGTTCGATTCGACCGATTAACCAAATTGTTGCACACCCCTAGGCATAGCCAATAATAATTCGATATATACATATAAATAAATAAGTTAAACCCATTCATTTATTTTCTCTGGTCCAAGTAATTAACATCCAAAATCGTATGTTTTAGTTGTTCAAAAAAAAATTTGCATGTTTGAGTAATTTTTCTACATCAATATATTATAATTTCATATTTGACTTGTTAATTATATAAAAATCAATTGACCGTAATTAATGTTTTAACAAATTATATTACGTAAGTGAATGAAAATACAACCCTGTAATTAGGTGCCGCATGCGATTTTACAAATAAAGAAAATGAAACGAGGTGGGAGGCGTGAGTTGGCAACTTAGGGCCGACTGGGAGCGTTGGCAAGTTTGAAATAAAAAAGCCGACCACATGAAAACATACACGTGACGTAGGCTCGTTCTAATATCTGGACCGAGTTCTTGCTAGCATAATGACAATACTATAATATTTACATAAAATGCCTAATAAAAATGTGGGGTTCACAAAAATGGACTCACATTTTCAAATTAAATTTGGATATTTTTTTTATATAATGACAGCCAGGATTTTAATTTAGAGGACGTAAATTTTTTTTTTTTTAAAATAAAAATGTAAAACATTAATTTTCAAAAAGAAATTCTATAAATATATATATATATATATATATATATATATATATATAAATTTGGGGATGCGGTCGCACCTCTACTAACTCCCCTGATTTCTATGCTATCATCCTGTTACCTCTGATATTGCTATAGATGCATCGACCAAATTGAGCTTTTTAAGCATTGCGACGCGCTCCACTTTTTGGGGTTTTTTATGCTACCTTAGGGACAGTGTACTAGAGGGTTTATCCATCATGCATTGAGAATTTATGGTTAGATGTATCCGTAAAATAAACCACTCTTTTGCCAACAATTAACGATGATACTGTTTAAAGGTCAACTTAATAATATTTATTATTATTAATTAAAGACTGACTGAGATTTTTTTTCAAAGTTTTGAACATGTATACAATGTGAACAAACGACAAAAAGAATTCACATGTTTTAAGTTCAGTGGACAAAAGTTTTCGAGTTGGAAGAGAAACAAGATGATTAATGTATTGTTTGCCGGCAACGAAATGTTCTTTGTTTAATTGTTATTAGCTGCAATATCCCAAGAACCTACATCTTTACTCTCCTAGAATTTTTTATTTTCCACCATATCTATACTACTAATAACGAGTGAGGGTCACATACCGACAAATGGTCCGACTTGCTTGATACAAAAGTTCATTTACCACAAAGAAACAAAATAAAAAAGAATTTACAATTATCACCTTACTTTACAAAAAAAAATATTGTATATGCACGCAACTCGTGTACGGGAACACTAGTAAAATATAATATGTGAACCAACTGTCGACCATGTACAATAATTAAGAAATTAGTTAGATACAAATATAGAGTTAATCGGAAACTCTGATATTCATTTGGAGTCTCTAAGGTGCTTTAAGCTCTCATTTATGATTTCAGAATCTTTAAATAGATTTTAGACTTATAATGTAATTTAAATTATGTGTGTATACTTGTGCATAACATATTCGATTTTTGCTCATTCACTGCGGTGAATGAACCAAAATAATAATAATAATAATAGTTTCTTCACTAACAAGATATTATTTGTTGAACTTTGGGAATGTGCTTAAAAAGTATGTATTTAATGTGAAGAAACAAAGGAAGGACATAGTATTTAAACGAAAACCAATGAAAAGTATTTGACAGATAATAACAGCTGCGACTGGCTAGATAATAGCAGGAAGACGGTGGTGTTATATTGTCTTTACAATTCTAAGCTCTTACCCCACTTAAAAAAAAATTTAAATTGTTTTGCGCCACTGTCTGGACTCGAACCCGAGTCGTTCCCAAAAGGGAACATGAACAGTTACCATCCGACCAAGGTCGGAGACTCTACCCCCACTTAATTTTAAAGCTTCAAGTAATTTAATTTCTAACTATTGATACCAAACAGAAATGTATATGCAACAAGAAAAGTTGGGGCGTGAAGTTTTAAAGTGAGAAGGGACAATATAATAAAGTAGGAAAGGTAAGAGAGGAAAAGGAACAATGTTAAAGTAGATTCTGTGAGAGCCGAAGGCTCAAAAAATGCAACAGCCCAACTATTTTCAGCTAAAAAAGTTAACAGTTAAATGATGGGGGCTTGTGCTTAAAGTAATGGAATGGTAGGCGCTCATATTAATCAGGATTCAGGTCTTGGATGTGTAATCCTCAAGCAAATCCAATCATCAAAAGTGCATCATCAACCACTGCTAACGACCCAAATTATTATTCTTAAAAAAATTTAATTTTCAAGTTTAATCAGTCCTCAATATGCTACGTTATCTCAAGATTATTTCATTATAACACTTAGAAATGGCCAGTAGGTCTCATAGATGAGTTCCTCGTTAATGTGGGCTTTAAGAAAGCAAAATCTTCGTACCGAAGCAGGGTCTGGTGCTCAAGCTTTTTAGGTGATTAGCCTCATGATTTTCCTTTGGTGGATTCTTTTCCGCTTTGTTATCTTTTGGTTTTTGAATCCAAGATAACTAATACATGACTGTTTTACATTTTTTTCAAGAAAAGGGCAACCGGTTTCACACATGCTTTTCTTATTCCTGCCTTTTTCAAGTGGGATTCGTCTCTTTTTTTTACCAAATTAAGGAACTAACTTAACTTATTTCTGGTCAGGTTTCAGTTGGACAGCTTCAACGACTAAAGAAAGTCACAAGTTCTGGGCATGTTTCTAATCAGCACTAACTTCATAAAATATCATAAAAACCAAAAACAAATACATCTTGCTGAGGCAACCTTGTCGATGAGAACACCATCAACAACAACAACTAAACATTTAATCCCAATGAATTGGGGTAGGCTACCAAACATCCTTTTCTAAAAAAAATAAAATAAATAATTACATGCAAGTGAACTAACACAGAAGCCTAACAGCAGAAGGATTATGAGCAACATAAGAGTGTTTACGGAAGCAATAAAAATCTGTGAAAATATTTTAATTTCCAATATTCTGAAACAATTGAACATCTACAACTGAGTAGAACCAAGCACATGCAGAAGTGAGATTGATTTCCTTGAATTGATGGCAAAGGCCTAATACCTTACATGTTAGCAGAAATTCAGCACATCAGATATTTTCACCCATCCTCCCGCCATCCAATTTTGCAATATTTATTGTTCAATAATCAAGGATGTAAAGTTCTACAATTGCGACCTAGTTGCCATTAACATTGCACGAATTTTACCCCTTAAATCATCTGGAACCTCAGCAGTGGTTTCAAATGGTTGAGAAATGACTCTTCCGTGGGAAATCAATGCATCGACAGAAGTGTCTCGCCCGACATGACCATTTACAATTCCTCTAGATTCCTCTGATACTTTGGAGCTGATCTCACCCTCTTCCAACTCATTCCTTTCATCATATATTTCTTTTTCACTTTTATCCAAGCTACTATGATTCTGATCCTCATCATCTAGAGAGCTACCATGCTTGAGGAGGTGCCGAGATTTTGTCTCTAGAAGAACGTGTATAAATACGCCTATGCTTATCCCTACTATGATCTGAAGAGTGTTGAGAATTCCGAGAGTGCCTGTGGTCTCTTCCATCACTATCACTTTCATTTTCTTCATCCGAGCATTTCTTGGATGAATGCCGTCGCTTTCCAGAGGAATGATGAGAGTGATGCTTCTTCCTGGACTGCTTATGATCCTTTAACTTTTTATCTTTGTCTACACGCCCATCATCCTTATCTTGTGAACGGTGAGAAAGGAGCCATGGTTTGGAACACTCGTGGTCCGTGCCCTCTTCATTACTTTCTCCTTCATCATCATTTTCATCAAAAGAAGAATGACACCGCGACCTTCTCCTATAATGCTTCCCATCAGTCTTTTCCGCATTTTCATTATCATCACCTTCATCATGTCTCCTAGATCTTGACCTATACTTTGATCTCGAAAAACCCTTGTTATGCCTCTTTTATCTCCATCATCATCTTCTTCTTCGTCATTGTCGTCACATCCACCAGCTCTGGATCTATACTTTCTTCTTGCCAGTCGCTCATTGTACTCCTCGCCAAAATATATTTTCTCAAGATTTTCAGCTGTGACAGCTGGAGCAGAGGCACCTTCTCCTTTTTTGCCAGTATTGGCAGACTAGAGTTGGACTCTGGAGGATCTACTGATGAGTCACGCGATGTTTGATTTTTAAATGGAACTGCCCAACTTTTCAACATGGCCGCAAACATTTTTGCCCTCTTCAGCCTCTCAGCTTTCACTTTCTGCTCCTCAGTCGACTGTCGCTCCTGATAATCAGGATCACGGGAAGCTTCAAGAGAGGTTCTCAAAGTTGTCATGGGGCAAGGCTGGAAACTTTTTGAGTTCCATTCCGATCATTATTTTCAGTTTGAGAGCAGAAGACTGCTTGGACTTGCATGCCGATTACCCTCACTGTGATGGATACCATTCTGAGCATTCAGGGGAGTGTTGCTTATTCTAAACTTGGACTTACTGACACCTTTAATAGCTGCCTGAAGGATAGCAGCTGCAGCTCAGCTGCAGCATCAACAGTGATACCAGTATACCACATTCTTGCGTGTTACTTTGAATCGTGACTCATGCACTTCTTTCTTCAATTTTCTTATTACCATTTTGAACTTATCTTTGATGTCAGATTCCAGAGGCATGTCACCAACATCATCCAATAATGAGAATGCATTTTTCTTGGGTACAATGGTTTTTCTGTCTCCACGTCCTACTAATTCACCCTTACCAGAAGAACTCTTGCCATTTTTCTTTGACTATAAAAGAACATACCAAAATATCGATTAAGCACAAAATGATGTTCAAGAAAGTCAACCTTGTAACCCAAAAATTAATGAAACGCTATCTCCACATGATCAAACTATATACTTCAAGATCGCAAAGATCTGAGCCACAGGATCACCCGAAAATATTGGCAGAAAGAGATCACAAATTTATGAACGTATAAGATTTAGGCTCCACCTAATTTTACCTATCTAAACTTAGTGACGACATACAACTTAAATCACTCTAGATACTCGAGAACAGCTCTGATTCAACTTGACAGAAGATAGTTCAACCTCCACATACAAACAAGTCAAATTTGAGAAATTTTTGAAAGACATTATCATTTTAAAAAAGTGCCATCTTTGAATATTTTCAGATGTTTGCTTCAAACGGTTCGTTTAAAAGATGATTAGGCAGGTCATAGCAGTGGATCGACAAATGTTCTAATTAAGAGTGGGATAGTACAGCACCAAGTAGCCTTCTCAGCTGGGGAAAATATCAATTCAGGTGGATTACGTGATGTTTTGTGCAGAAAGAATACAACCAGAAAGAACAGACACCCTAAAAATAGAGTACTTTATGATGTTCATATGATAAGAAGATTGTACAAGTGACAATACCTCTAGAGCAGTTTGAAGTACTTCCAAATAGTAAGGATTATACTGGTTGGATGGAAGAAGAAAAGGGAATCTACCATGTTTATTGTCTTGCTCAATAAGAGTTGTCTCAAATTGTTTCCCATTTCTAATAATATATTCAACAATCTTGTCAACCAGGCCCTTTAATTCAGGTGGAGGCTCTAAACTTATTGTTTCAGTCTTTGATGGAATTCCGAAAGTAGCACTCTTGGTCTTCTCTGCCATAGAAGAAAATGAACCAGATTTGCCATCCTTCTTTGTGCCTTTTATGTTTCCAGATTTGGATGCAGAAATCAAAGAAATTTTCTTCACTGAGAGAACCTTCTCTGTAATGGAAGGAGTTGTGTTTCCAGATACCAATACATCCTTCGCTGCATCTGCATTGGATTCCATCTTCTTTGAACCATGAGAAACAAAATTATGACAGCATTGTTGTTATCTTGGGAAAGCTCATACTCAGTTTTGGCAATGCCATCACCGTCCTCTTCCTCCCCAGACCCATATGCAGAACCAAGTAAGGACAAAGCTGCAACACCATTCTATTATGGTGTTCTCCATGAACATATTTCACCTCATCTTGAGATTCTCCGTTATGTTCAGAATGCAAAAGCTCCGAGTGTTCAACAAGAAATATGAAGTGAGAATGAAGATGACGATCAGGCATCAAGAAACCAAATGCTGGATTATCTCCCTGTTTCACCCGCAGGATAATCTCTGACTGGCCACCATGTTTTCTGACAAACATCACAGCCTTGCAATTATCTGATGTGCCTTCTCTGTTGGAGGCCGAAAAAAAGAGGACACGGCGCAAGAGCAAAAAAGACAAAAATCCATTATACATGACAAATATAGGAGATTCTGAAACTCAAATCAATAGTAGACAAAATTGAGAATCACACACCAAAAAGTCAATTCAACGATATTAGTAATGTAAATAGTCACAAAACAACCAAAGTGGAAAGAATAATGTTACACGACATTTGCCCTGTCAAGTAGTAAGCTGATAGTCCTCAAAGAAAATTACAACTCCACCTGCAAGGCCGGCCCTCTGTCATACATGAAAAGGAAACAAGGTGACAGTGCTCGGCAATCTTAGATCACAGGTAGATCATCCTTGCTCCCTTATCTGAAAACTTGACAGTGTGAACGTTCGATAACAAATGCATCTTATGCGACTACAGTTGGCCATACTGGGTCTTTGAGTTTTTAAAGATTAACGAGATATTAATCTCATCTGAAAATGCACAAAATCTAGCTACTCAAGCATGCATGCTTACCAAGGACTGGAGAAGGGTCCCTGGAATTGGAAATGGGGGGATAAATCCAGAGAATGCAATCTCAGCGTCAGCTTTCTTTGCATCAGCAGAACAATCATGCTCCACTATTATTACCTAAATTATTGGGCCAAGGTGGAGATTTGTTGGGATTTTGGCCCAATTATTGAGGCCCATTTAATTGGCCCCTTTCCCCACTATTATTACCTAAACTTCTCGCCCCCCACTTTTTATCTCAGAAGTTCAGCGCTAACGTGCGCCTCCTTCTCTCCTTGAACGGGTTCTGCGCCTCCTCTCTTCCACACTCTCTTGCTCTTTTTCTGTGCGATTCCCGTCACTTTCCTTTGTGGTTCAGCGGGTTGAGCGTGAGGGTGTCTTGTCCGGTTGCTTTGTGCCCGGTGGTTAGGCGTTGGTGAGTGGTTCAGGCGAAGGCGTGTTGGCTGTGAGCTTCTTGTCCGAGTGCTGTGTGCGCTTGGGGTTTTCTGTATGTGTGTTGTGTGTGCATGGTGTACCTTGGGTCTTGGGGGGGGGGGGGGGTGTTCTGGCTCTGGTGCGTTGCGGGTGATTTTGTCCGGTGGTTCTATCCAGTTGTTCACTGGCCGTGTGCTCCTTGTTGTGTGCTTGGTGCTTCGGTGGCAGTGTGAGTAGCTCGGTGCTTTGGTGGTTCTGTCCGGTGCGTTTTGGCCCTGTGCTCTTGCTTGTGTTGCTTTGTGCTTCCGGCAGAACTTGGGTGTTGGGGTGTTGTCAACACCTTCCGATCTTTACCGTGGTAGTGACGTATATTGGAAAAACAGCAGATCTGAGCCGAACTCTATATCCTTTTGGAGTTTATTGTAATATTTGCATATTGAGTATTTGTATTTGTCTTTGATGGATTTGCAGGTACACATGGCGATACCAATGCGGATATCCACCTAACAGTGGTATCAAAGCGGCTATCCGCGCCTGGTGGGTGAACAGCGGTGCTCAGGCAGCGGCTGTTCGGCGGTTCAGATTTTGCGCCGGTTCAGCTTTTCGGTGGAAAACCCCCATTTGTTGAGCATCTAGGTGAAAACTCGGATGATATCTTTATGGTGACTGATTTATGTGATGCTGTGAATTCTGTGCATTCATCTACTGTGTGTGAAAATGAATGACTAATTGATTCTAGTTGCTCTTACCACATGTCACCACTTAGAAATTTGTTTTCTAATTATAAAGAAGTTGAACATGGTTATGTTTCTATGGCTAATGAGAAACTTTGTAAAGTTGCTGGCATTGTTGATGTTTATTCGAAATTTGATTCTGGTTATTCTGTGCCTCTGAAAGATGTGAGACATGTTGCTCCTTTGTGCAATAATTTGATGTCTTGTGCTGCTTTAGAATCTTGTGGTCTTGAGGGTAGATGGGGAAATGAATGATGAAAATCTTAAAGGGTTCTTTGGTAGTTTTCAAAGCTGAAAAGAAAAGAAACATTTATGTTACAAAACTGAATCTGTTTATGATAATGTGAATTTTGTGACTGATGACTTGACTGATCTAGGACATAGAAGATTAGGTCATATGAGTTCTAAAGGTCTAGAGATTTTGCATAAAAAATGTTGCTTTGGTAAAGACAAGTTGTCTTACATGCCTTCTGTGATTCTTGTGTTTATGGCAAACAACAAAGAGTGAAATTCCCGGTTCCCCTTCCCCTAATGTGACTAAGAGTTCTGTGATTCTTGAGTACTTGCATGCTGATGTGTGCGGTCCCTCTAGTATTCATACACAAATGTGGTAATAGATACTTTTCAAAAGCATCTGATTGTGTGCTCCTTGTTGTGTGCTTGGTGCTTCGGTGGCAGTGTGAGTAGCTCGGTGCTTTGGTGGTTCTGTCCGGAGCGTTTTGGCCCTGTGCTCTTGCTTGTGTTGCTTTGTGCTTCCGGCAGAACTTGGGTGTTGGGGTGTTGTCAACACCTTCCGATCTTTACCGTGGTAGTGACGTATATTGGAAAAACAGCAGATCTGAGCCGAACTCTATATCCTTTTGGGTTTATTGTAATATTTGCATATTGAGTATTTGTATTTGTCTTTGATGGATTTGCAGGTACACATGGCGATACCAATGCGGATATCCACCTAACAGTGGTATCAAAGCGGCTATCCGCGCCTGGTGGGTGAACAGCGGTGCTCAGGCAGCGGCTGTTCGGCGGTTCAGATTTTGCGCCGGTTCAGCTTTTCGGTGGAAAACCCCCATTTGTTGAGCATCTAGGTGAAAACTCGGATGATATCTTTATGGTGACTGATTTATGTGATGCTGTGAATTCTGTGCATTCATCTACTGTGTGTGAAAATGAATGACTAATTTATTCTAGTTGCTCTTATCACATGTCACCACTTCGAAATTTGTTTTCTAATTATAAAGAAGTTGAACATGGTTATGTTTCTATGGCTAATGAGAAACTTTGTAAAGTTGCTGGCATTGTTGATGTTTATTCGAAATTTGATTCTGGTTATTCTGTGCCTCTGAAAGATGTGAGACATGTTGCTCCTTTGTGCAATAATTTGATGTCTTGTGTTGCTTTAGAATCTTGTGGTCTTGAGGGTAGATGGGGAAATGGAATGATGAAAATCTTAAAGGGTTCTTTGGTAGTTTTCAAAGCTGAAAAGAAAAGAAACATTTATGTTACAAAACTGAATCTGTTTATGATAATGTGAATTTTGTGACTGATGACTTGACTGATCTAGGACATAGAAGATTAGGTCATATGAGTTCTAAAGGTCTAGAGATTTTGCATAAAAAAGGTTGCTTTGGTAAAGACAAGTTGTCTTGCATGCCTTCTGTGATTCTTGTGTTTATGGCAAACAACAAAGAGTGAAATTCCCGGTTCCCCTTCCCCTAATGTGACTAAGAGTTCTGTGATTCTTGAGTACTTGCATGCTGATGTGTGCGGTCCCTCTAGTATTCATACACAAATGTGGTAATAGATACTTCTTATCTATGATTGACGACTTTTCTAGAAAAGTATGGGTTTTTCTAATGAAAAATAAATCAGATGCTTTTGAAAAGTTTCAAAATTGGAAGACTTTAATTGAGAACCAAACTGGTAAAAAGATTAAGAAACTTAGGACTAATAATGGCTTGGCGTTCTGTAATTATTTGTTTGACAATTTGTGCAATGAATATGGGATTCAAAGGCACAAGACTGTGCCCTATAACCCTCAGCAAAATGGCGTTGCTGAGAGGATGAATATAACTCTCCTTGATAAAGTTAGAAGTATGCTTGCAACTTCTGGCCTCTCAAAGAAGTTTTGGGGTGAAGGCGTGAAGCTGTTGTGACAGCTGCTTACTTGATCAATAGATCTCCTTCTGTGCCTTTAAATGGTTTGTGTCCTGAATCTGTTTTTGTTGGTAAAGAACTTGATTTTTCTAATCTTGAAGTGTTTGGTTGCTCTGCTTTTGTGCATAGGAAATGTGATAAACTTGAACCTATGGCACTAAGTGTGTCTTTCTAGGTTATCCCGATGGAGTTAATGGATATAGACTATGGCTAAGAAGTGAACCTGGTTTTAAAAGCATTATAAGCAGGGATGTAATTTTCAATGAATCTGAAATGCCTTGCTTGCTTCCTTCTGTGCTTGTTGATGAGTCTGAGTCTAGTGCTACTCCTAGCAAGGTGGAGCATTTGCCTGGTGTGCTTCCTGTTAATAATAGCAATTTGCCTTTTGCTGAAAATCATGTGAACTTGCATGTAATGAACCTGAGATTCATGAAATGCCTGAAAATCATGATATTGTTGTTGAACATGAACATGTTGTGAATGATGAATTGGTTGCTGATGAACAAGAAGATTTGCATGATTATCAATTGACTAGAGATAGGGCTGGGAGAAACATAAGACAACCTGCTAAGCTAAGTGACTTTGACCTTGCTTCTTATGTGTTCAATGTGTTTGAATCAATTGATAACTGTGAACGTAAAACCTGCAATGAAGCTTTGAAATCAAAAAATGCTGATGACTGGCTGTGTACTATGAAGGAAGAAATGCATTCTTTGATTTTGAATCATATTTGGATTCTTGTTCCTAAACGTGTTAATTGCTCTGTTGTTGATTGCAAATGGTTGTTTAAGGTTAAGAATGAAAATGATTCTGTTAGGTTCAAAGCTAGACTGTTAATGTGCCCTTAGCTGCTCATTTTGTGTTGAGTAAAGATCAATGTCCTAAATCTGATTTTGACTTTGATTCTATGAAGAATGTGCCTTATTCAAATCGTATAAGATCTGTTATGTATTTGATGGTTAGTACTAGGCATGATATAACTTATGCTGTTAGTTGCTTAAGTAGGTATATGTCTAACCCTGACATGGTGCATTTGAATGATGTTAAATGGCTGTTGAGATACTTGAATCACTCGGTGCATTATGGCTTGAGTTTTTCTAAGTGTTCTGTAGGTGTTAAACTCAAAAAGTTATTTGTTTAATCCGGCTGATATTGGTACTAAGTGTTTGTCCCTTGGTAAGTTTCAATCATGTTTAAAAATTTTAAAAGTTACTGGTGATTGTTGCATGGTTAGTCCTTTGGTCAGTGTTTTATAACCTGCTTTGTACTCGTTACAAACTGTTACCCTGGTTACTTTCCCTCTTTAACTTGATGTGTGCTTATTAAAGTTTTTTCATTGTCTTTACTTTGTGTTTTGACAGGAACTGGATCCACACAATTACTTTGTGTATTGTGGGGACCATAAGGCGATAATATGTCTGCTTGTGTGTTTTCCCTACGTCTGAAGAGAAACCGATATTGGGCCAAGGTGGAGATTTGTTGGGATTTTGGCCCAATTATTGAGGCCCATTTAATTGGCCCATTTCCCCACTATTATTACCAAAACTTCCCGCCCCCACTTTTGATCTCAGAAGTTCAGCGCCTCTCCCCCTATTTCTTGAACCAGAACGTGCGCCTCCTTCTCTCCTTGAACGGTTCTGCGTCTCCTCTCTTCCACACTATCTTGCTCTTGTTCTGTGTGATTCCCGTCACTTCCTTTGTGGTTCAGCGGGTTGAGCGTGAGGGTGTCTTGTCCGGTTGCTTTGTGCCCGGTGGTTAGGCTTCGGTGAGTGGTTCAGGCGAGGCGTGCTGGCTGTCAGCTTCTTGTCCGAGTGCTATGTGCGCTTTGGGTTTTCAGTACGTGTGCTGTGTGTGCATGGTGTAGCTTGGGTCTTGGGGGGGTTTCGGGCTCTGGAGCGTTGCGGGTGATTCTGTCCGGTGGTTCTGTCCGGGTGTTCACTGGCCATGTGATCCTTGCTGTGTGCTTGGTGCTTCGGTGGCAGTTTGAGTAGCTCGGTGCTTTGGTGATTCTATCCGGAGTGTTTTGGCCGTGTGTTCTTGCCCGTGTTGCTTTGTGCTTCCGGCAGAACTTGGGTGTTGGGGGTGTTGTCAACACCTTCCGGTCTCTACCATGGTTTCTCGGAGTGACGTATATTGGGTAAACAGCAGATCTAAGCTGAACTCTATATCCTTTTGGAGATTATTGTAATATTTGCATATTATGTATTTGTATTTGTCTTTGATGAATTTGCAGGTACACACCACCTAACAGAAGCCAACAGCATTATAGACTTTCTTATTTGATGGTTTTTCATACTCCTCTACCTCTGGATACAAGACAATTCAATACATTGATATTTAAATGGCATGTCAAACCATCATTAAGCAATACAGGGATACATAAGAATCATTAAAACCCATGAATGACACAAGGAAAAACAATAAAGAAGACTTACTTGCAAATAGAAGCAGAAAGTCACTTAGAAGCATAAAGCAAAGAAGTACGGTACCATCACAAACTTGGCCATTACACCCTTGTTCGTCCTATCCTGTTTTTAAAGAGATTTTAGCAGACATATTTTTGGCAACATCCATAACACCAATCTCCACAATAAATTTCCAGCAATTTTGTCATTTTTTTCATGAGCGACTAAGTAACTAATCTCGTACATTTTTTTCCAAAACAAGTCAACAAGGGAGTCTCTAGCTTTATTTTCTAAAGCCGCTTCATCTCGTTCCAGGCCCATGCAGTTCATTTTTACGTTTGTACGCATGTACCAATATCACAGTTGACAACGCCAGAAAGACTCTTCAGAACACTGGAATTTGCTCTCACCCATACTAATGGAACTAACAACAGAAACTGCTAGATGATTTGCATGTGTTTCTTTTTGTAGTCCCCCAAAATGTCTCCGCATCCCCCACCAAATATGTTAGCAATCACAGATATTATCTCCGTGGCGGTAACAAAAATATAGTAAACAGTAATCCATAAAAACGGTAAGTCAAAAAGATAAAGAAAAGAAAACGATAGTATACCAGGTTGATCGGAACGAGAAGGAAGGCCGAGATATCGCTCGTGATCAAGTTGAGATTCAAGATCCGGGTCCTCTGGACAATAGCTTCGGAATTTCGATGGCGACGACGAGGCGGAGGAGGTGCGGAGAGGAGGTGTCGAACGTCGTATCTGTCAATTTGGAGGGAGTACCACTCCACAAGGGCCTCGCTGGAATTAACGAAATCCGCCGTGTAATCATCGTTGAATAGCAGAGCGTGGCGTCCGACACCTCTAGATCCATGTCCCAATCGTTTGTGGTTTATTGGTTGATTGATTATTACTTTGTGATAAACAAATCGTGGGTGTTTCAGGATTTGGAGACAGTTATTGCGCCAACTGGGATGCCAACGAGCTTTTGAAACTTAGAAACCCCCATTATACAGCCCACTGGGTAGCAATTTATGATATCTTCGGATCAAACGATTGTAATCTGTCCTACGTGGTTTCTTGTCTGCAACGTGCTTCATTCGAGTCGAGGGCTATTAATCTGTTTCAAAGTTAAAAGTAGATCGGACTTAGGGTGTATTTGTAAATGCTTTTATAAACAGATAAAAAAATAGATTTTGGGTATTGTATTTCCTTGCTTCTGCTATTGCTTCTGTAAAAATAAGCATAAAAAAGCTGAAGCTGACCATGACACGATTTTGACTGTTTTAAGTTGTTTGGTGATATTGTAATTAACTGAAGTTTATTAAGCTACTTTTTTTATTTTAATAGCAAACACTAAATATTTTTGCTTAAAAACAACTTATTTCAACTTTAAGTAAAAGCAACATAGAAATGTTTTAATAAATAATTTCAAGCACACCCTTATTGCTTGATGGTGTATTTGTTCCTTAATATTTCTTTGTCCTCACCAAACAAAGATTAATCTTGGAACGATATACTACTTACAAGAATTTGGTAAAAATCCATCTTCATTGTCTTGTTGGGTCAGTAGCTGTTTTCGTGCAAGTGGCAATATATATCATTATAATGAATGCAATATCCTATCTTCGTTAGGGTGTAAACGAATCGAACATGTTCACGAACTTTTCGAGCCGGCTCGATAAATATTTTATTCGGATTCGAAATTCTCGAATTCAAGCCGAACTCGAACATGTTCGAACTTTTTTTTCGAGCCGAACTCGAGCCCAAATTACTTTGTTCGATAGTTCGTGAGCCGTTCGCGAACTTTAAAATTTTATTAATATAATATAATTATATATTAAATAAATATATTCGAACCTTTCGGGTATTTATTTTCGAGCGATAATTCGGATAGCTCGCGAACAAGTTCGAACATTTTCGAGCCGAACTCGAACTCGAACTCTGTTTCGAGCCGAACTCGAGCCAAATTTTTGAAACTATTCGAACTTTGAATCGAACTCGAGCTCGAATATAACTATTTCGAGCCGAATTCGAACCTTAATTTTTTCTGCATATTCGGCTCGATTCGGTTCGTTTACACCTAATCTCAGTTCGTTTAAGTAGGCCTTATGAATATTCTTTGATGTGATCCCGTATTTTCACTATTCGGTAGAGTAAACGTAATAGAAAAAATAAATAGGACATCATGATTTTTTACGTGGAAACCCCGAAGGGAAAAAACCACGGGACCTAGTACAGTATAAAATTCCACTATAAATGATGATAGTTTACAGTGTTTGTACAAGAAAATGTGTAAAATAATACCAAGGAAAATATGTCTTCTTTCATGTAAGGAGCCGAGAGCTCTCCTTTCCAATAGAGAAAAAATCCTCCTATAAAGAAAATGTCTCCTCCTTTTAGCCACCCATTAAGCCTACCCATTTAGCCCCTAATTAAGCCTACCATTAACTCCATGTCAGCCTTATTTCTCGCCCCACTCATCCATGATGTCTTCCATGATTCTAGCTCCTTGATGTATGGATAATGGGTCAACCCCACACCACTAATTGCTCTTTTGTTTATGGCATGTCTTATTTAAAATATGTCCGAAAAATCCGGGTTGATTAACCGCTATGACCGGGTCTTATGCCACTGTTTGACCACGTGAGAACCGAGAAGAGTATCATCCTCTTCGGGTATTTTCCTGTTCGGGCACTTTCTTGTTCGGGCACTGATTTTACCCGATGTGGTATAATTTCCCACCACATCACATCACCCCCTGAAGTAAAGCAAGATGAGCAAAGTCGAGATCTTGGTTTATATATATCGGGTAAAATCACAGTTGACGTTTTGATGTATTTTCGGGACATGTGAATTTTGAGGGTTGAATATATCCAATAAAACACACCCTGAGCAAATAAAGCTCAACTAATTTTTGAGATATAATAGTTATCACGAGCAAATAAAGCTCGGGTTGAAACAAGAAATATCTTGAGCAACCAAAGACTGAGCACATAAAACTCGTACGATATAACCGAGCTCTAGAGATAATAGATAAGCATCCCGAGCAGATAAAATACTTCCGAACTCCAGTTTAAGAAATATTCAAAGCAAATAAAGCTCGTCATGGGTACAACAAACAATACATTCGAGCTCATCGAATACCCCATTGAATAACCATTCAGAACTTCTGAAAAAGAATCCCTCCCGAGAACCGAACATAAAAAATATCCCGAGCAGATAAAGCTCGTCTGAAATAATAAATATCTTGAGCGAGTAGAGCCCGTCCGAATTCCAGAAATAATAAGCATCCGAGCAAATAATACTCATCCAAAGCATCAATTTCCCAAAATAATAAAGTGTCAATAATATACATCGATCCGAGTAAATAAAGCTCAACCAATTTCAAGAGCTAATAATTATCACGAGCAAATAAAGCTCCGCTGGAATAAGAAATATCCCGAAATAATGAATATAACCGAGCTCGGGGAAAAGACATCCCGAGCAGATAAAATATGGTCGGGGCTCAAGGGAAAAGATCCTGAACGGAATAACTTATGCAATTTTAGATTTAATCATGGACCAACATCCTGATCCATGAATAAACTAACAGATTACCGAACAAGCTCGCAACCCCGAGCACAATCACTTATAATCTTTAAGCTTAAACGTGGATCAATCATTCCGATCCCACGAGTAAACCGAACAGGCTCGCTACCCCGAGCACAATAATATTGATAATTCTAAGTTTAAACGTGGACCAAACATCCCGATCCCACGAGTAAACCGATGATAATTTAACGTTTAAACGTGGACCAAACATCCCGATCCCACGAGTAAATCAGTCGCGTTTTAGGTTCAAATACAGACCAAACATCCCGATCCTGTATTTAACCCGCCAACAACGGACAATAATAAAACAAGCTCGCAACCCCGAGCAACAATCACTTAGTCCCGTTTTAGGTTCAAATACAGACCAAACATCCAGATCCTGTATTTAACCCGCCAACAACGGACAATAATAAAACAAGCTCACAACCCCGAGCAACAATCACTTAGTCTCGTTTTAGGTTCCAATACAGACCAAACATCCCGATCCTGTATTTAACCCGCCAACAACGGACAATAAATAAAACAAGCTCGCAACCCCAAGCAACAATCACTTAGTCCCGTTTTAGGTTCAAATACAGACCAAACATCCCGATCCTGTATTTAACCCGCCAACAATGGACAATACTAAAACAAGCTCGCAACCCTGAACAACAATCACTTAGTCTCGTTTTAGGTTCAAATACAGACCAAACATCACAATCCTGTATTTAACCCGCCAACAACGGACAATAATAAAACAAGCTCGCAACCCCGAGCAACAATCACTTAGTCTCGTTTTAGGTTCAAATACAGACCAAACATCCCGATCCTGTATTTAACCCTCCAACAACGGACAATAAATAAAACAAGCTCGCAACCCCGAGCAACAATCACTTAGTCCCGTTTTAGGTTCAAATACAGACCAAACATCCCGATCCTGTATTTAACCCGCCAACAACGGACAATAATAAAACAAGCTCGCAACCCCGAACAACAATCACTTAGTCCCGTTTTAGGTTCAAATACAGACCAAACATCCTGATCCTGTATTTAACCTGCCAACAACGGACAATAATAAAACAAGCTCGCAACCCCGAGCAACAATCACTTAGTCTCGTTTTAGGTTCATATACAGACCAAACATCCCGTTCCTGTAATTAACCTGCCAACAACGGACAATAAATAAAACAAGCTCGCAACCCCGAGCAACAATCACTTAGTCTCGTTTTAGGTTCAAATACAGACCAAACATCCCGATCCTGTATTTAACCCGCCAACAACGGACAATAAATAAAACAAGCTCGCAACCACGAGCAACAATAGAACATACTCGAATATCCCGATCACCTATAATAAAACGTACTCGGACATCCCGAGCACCAATAATAGAACGCACTCGAACATCCCGAGCACCAATAATAAAACGCACTCGAACATCCCGAGCACCAATAATAAGGCGTACTCGAACATCCCGAGTATTAACAAACATGCTAGAATTTCCTGGGCTTATAGATAATAGGGTCACAATGCTAGATTGCATGCTCAAGGTCAATGTAATAGGGACTTAATGCTAGATTGCATGCCCGAGCTCAATGTAATAGGGCCTTAATGCTAGATTGCACGCCCGAGTTCAATGTAATAGGGCCTTAATGCTAGATTGCACGCCCGAACTATTGTTCCTATCCTGAAATACTAATGAGACAACAGAGTACATAATATATGTCTACGAATTTCAGATATTAATTGGATAGGAATAATCTTAATCAATGCATGGCGACTGAGCGCCAAAGTCGAGATCGATTGCTGAGCTAGGCCAGATGTTGAAAGTAGATGCCGATCGAGAACTCGAATTAGGAACGAGAATCCTAAGGTACCTCAATGAGGTTTGATTCGCCATGGGTCGAGCACAAACAAGGTGCATATAGCCAAATATAACACGTCATGAGCTCGGTGTAAGTACTGCAATAATACGCAAAATACGAGACAGAGACGATCCAAAATAATAATATCTTGCATTTGATGTAGCATAAAGAATGTATCATCAAATATCCGATCCAATCTAATGCAAGCCATCACAATGAATCTTGAGCCCCATAGAAAATTATTAGCCATAAAATGTCAAATTTCTTTGTCTATTAATCACAAAGGAGAAAATTAATCATATACTCAAGTGATTTCCTTGAATGGGCATCGAGAAACCATGAATCATGATAGCATCAAATCTCGACTAAAATCTAGCACTTATAAAAATATCATGTTTTATCACAGTACCATATAAATTTTCAAGATGCTTTGCGATTGCAACTAAATAGACCAGTAAGATCAATCCACCTGATTTCATGTAACGATCATGCCATGAAGTGGGGCATCTCATCATAAGTAATTCCAACAACATTAGAGCAAGATCAATCAAGTTGGTTTTCTGAAGATTTAATCTATGTCTTCTTAGTGGCCCATGTCGTTTGGTAAACTCCTTAACTATTAAATTAACCCATTAAGAGCCTAATTAAGTCTCTTTGAACCTTAATCATGTAATTGAACCACCACATAGAAATTAACGGATCTCACATGTCAAATACCCTTTTTCGTAATCTGTGTACTTGTGGATATGTTCTAAGCAAGAATATGAATGATACGATAAAATAATTAGCAAACTCCATCATGTTTTAAACATGCAAAGCAATATTTATACTTATCTGCTACTCCAAATTAGATGCTCTTTACTTCGATCTTGTTAATCATTTGACATCCTCATCTTGTAAATATTCATTCACCCTGTCAGTACAAGTTCTTTCACTAAAAATCAGTCCAATGTTTAACTCTCAACAGTTCCAAATAGTTGTTGAGGCTGATTAAACTTCACAATATCAAACTCGAGCAGTCGAGAACAATGATGCAAAGATATGGTAAGCCATGAAGAGCAATCACAATCTTTTTCTTTGTTTTCTGACTTTTTTTATTATTATTTATATAGAGTTGAGTTGCAATAAAATAAAAATCACATAAAATAAGAATCACACTTAAAGATTAGAATTATATCACCGTGTTTTTCGGGGCGACGACGATGTTGTTATATGACCGTGCAATGAGGTTGCCATGACGGTGATAAAGGGAGCAAATGTGATGCTCGATTGAACAGCATACGGTGAATAGTACAGCTGTTAGGCATATGCAGCAACAACTTTCGAATCACCAAGAAATTCACAATATTTATTTTTTGGATTTGCTTGGTTTCTTTGAAACCCTTCATAAATCCTCTTATCAAGATATGAAGCCTGTTATTTATCTTCATGATTCTTAGGTTTCTGGCACAGCTCATGTAGATTGTCCTTCCCCGATACACATGGACTAATTCAGCTCTTTTGCAAAGCCAAAGAGAATCCTGGGCTACGAGTAATCGCATTATCCAGAACTTGTCTTTTATCTAAACCACCATAATAAAAGCGTCAATTACAGTAAACAAGAAACCGTAATTGAAAAGTAAAAAACCGTCGTCAAATAATTGTAACGCATAGAGTTCGAACAGAAATGGCGTGAAATAAAGGGGAACCGAAGTCTAATGGTGTTGGGATCTCTATGCCTCATCTCTTGACCTCGTCAAGATAATTCTTTAACAACTAAATACTTAAGCCATTCACGTCAAATAAGAAAACCCGAAAACTTATCTTTTACTCCTGAGTTGCCAGTGATCTGGGCAGCGATGGTGAGTGCTTTATTGACTTTGAGACGTGGGTAAGTGCGAGCACACGTCCCAACCGCGTTGATTCCAGTCACCATCATTCATAAAATGGCAATCATCTTCTTCCATAAAAATCTAAGCAGAATGCCAACTCTCTTGTAAGAGGTCACAACCATAGATTCTAAGCGTGGTGTCAATGGCCTTGTCTATTCCCATCTTCCTAGAAGGTGAGTTCTCTTTCCCAGATAAAATGTATTGATCGCGGTGTAAATCATATTTTTACACACAAAGAGACGATTTTTCCCGTTGAGAAGTACGACAGCGCTCGGAGGTTGGCAGTAAAGACTAGAGGAGGATGCTTCGTGCAGGGATTTCTTTTGGGTCTACCCTCCCTCAATTGGTCATCGTTTCTCCTTAAGCTATTAATAGCCCCCACCGACGCTTATGAACTTTGTTTGCTCCCTGAAGATAATTGGGGAAGTTGGTACCCTGGGGGAGAAAACAAAAGATGGCAACATCTGTTGGGATATGCCCTAAGACAAGTCATTAGATGATTGTTTAAGACATACAATGTTTATGGTTTTATGAATGGCAATTCATTATTATATATTATTCTTTTAAACTGTGCATTGTGAATTAATATATATGTTAATGTCCTTAGAATAATATTGTATTATTCTTAAAGATGTCCCTAGTCAAGTATTATCATGAATAGGGATAATGATAATACGTAGAGACTAGTATATGTTGATCGATGAATTGTTCATTGATATGAGATATCAAATCAACATATGGGTACATGTTAGAGAACGATGTACTGGACAGACCCACCATGAGAATGCAACATGGATAGTTATATGATCGTCATATGCAATTCTCATAGTGATAATAATGCATGCAATCCTTACGACTTGTGATCATCAGAGATCCCAACATAATTATGTATCTTGATATCTTCAAACGTTACCCGTAACAGGGTATACTATAAAGGCGACTATTGGATACACTACGAATTATGTAGAGGGATATTGACTGATCGAGATAGGATTTGTCCCTCCTATATAACAGGAGATGTGTTTGGCCCTTGATCAAGTGAGAACTAAAATGCATGGCCATGCTCGAATGAGTCGATATGAGATATCGAGCTTATTCGTTTATTCTAGTTCTACTTGGGGATCAAGAAATAAAGATTGGATATACAAGTATGACTATTCCATGACTCGTGTTCAATCTAAACACAAAGGACAAAGGGATTAAGTTACATGGTTAATATTATCACAAGTTCTAAAGGTTATGTCGAGTCATTGACATTCTTGTAATTTGGGTAGCATTGATGTGTTGCTAGATACCGCTCAATGCTTGAGACATAAAATGAGATTTTATGTCACTGCCAACATTACAAGATCCTATCGGGTCGCACAAAAGATTAAATCGAGAAGGGAAATTAAATTCATGGGATGAATTAAATAATTAAGAGGAGTCTTAATTAATAATCATAATTATTAATTAAATCATGGGCTTAAGCCCATGAGGCTTTATGAAAGCCTTTAATTAATCATATAAAATATGATTGCAAGGGGTTTAATTAGAAAAACACTTCATAACACAAAACCTAACTCTATAAGCCTCTCGGCCGCGAGACTCACGAGCTTCACCGCCGCCGCCGATCGTGTGGTGGTTTTGAGGTTTTGCTTGGTCGTCGTTCGGTTTTGATTCGAGAATAAGTCTAGCAACTTATTCTTGAATATCCCTTCACCCGATTTGATCGTGTGGATACCGTAGAGACGAAGGTGAAAACTTTCGTTTGTGACTCGGAGTTCGTTGGACGTGCTGCTCCGTGGAATCTGCTTCAAACACGCTACAACGGTGAGACCTTCGTATACCTTAATCCGATATGATAACCTATGTATAGATCTGCTGGTTTGTAATCCTAAAATTTTATTCCGCTGCGTTGTATGCTCAAGGGATTACTTACAACATCCGCACAAGAAGTATCAAGGAGTGTCTGTATGAACAATTGTCAGAAACTAAGTTCAAGATCAGTTCATATTTGCCAATCATAATAAAGAAAAATAAAATAAAATAAACATTTGGCAAATAGCATGATGGTTGTAGGCACTTCCCTTATGTGTAGAGATCACAAAATTCCTCTCACTAACGCAATCTTTCATCCGCTTTGCTTATGTCTTGATTTGTCCATTTAAAACCGATTATTAGGCAAGAAGCGTGGTGACTACCAATTATCATCGGCTCCTCCGATCTAGTTTCCCGGCTCCTCCGATCTAGTTTCCCACCCTTCGGCTCTATCCCCTCTATCTTGATCTCGTCAAGATAAATATAAATGTCCGAAGCAAATCTTCAACTTCAACGTCTTAGCTCGATGTTCCCACAGACGGCGTCAATGATGTGATCCCGTATTTTCACTATTCGGTAGAGTAAACGTAATAGAAAAAATAAATATGACATCATGATTTTTTACGTGGAAACCCCGAAGGGAAAAAACCACGGGACCTAGTACAGTATAAAATTCCACTGTAAATGATGATAGTTTACAGTGTTTGTACAAGAAAATGTGTAAAATAATACCAAGGAAAATATGTCTTCTTCTCATGTAAGGAGCCGAGAGCTCTCCTTTCCAATGGAGAAAAATCCTCCTATAAAGAAAATGTCTCCTCCTTTTAGCCACCCATTAAGCCTACCCATTTAGCCCCTAATTAAGCCTACCATTAACTCCATGTCAGCCTTATTTCTGGCCCCACTCATCCATGATGTCTTCCATGATTCTAGCTCCTTGATGTATGGATAATGGGTCAACCCCACACCACTAATTGCTCTTTTGTTTATGGCATGTCTTATTTAAAATATGTCCGGAAAATCCGGGTTGATTAACCGCTATGACCGGGTCTTATGCCACTGTTTGACCACGTGAGAACCGAGAAGAGTCTCATCCTCTTCGGGTATTTTCCTGTTCGGGCACTTTCTTGTTCGGGCACTGATTTTACCCGATGTGGTATAATTTCCCACCACATCATTCTTAATTCTGGATTCAGGAGGATCCAACCATAGAAGTTGGTTACAACAGTTGATTTTCAACGTGCAAGCTGTTCGAGCTCCTGTGCAAGCAGGAAGTGGATTGGAGCTTATGATGGTCAATTAAATCGAAACCATATGCAGATCTTAGCTTTTACAGTGACCCTGGATTGATGCAGAGTGAAACTGGAATTTTGGATTGGTAAAATGCTGGAACTATGAAGGCGTGTGCCTTTGGTTTCCCACCGCATTCATCGACAGCAATATTTTGGTTATTTCCCTTTGTTTTGCTCGTGGTGTTCATTCATTTTATTCGAAGATACCTTTCAAAACATGGTAATATTTTGTCTTAAAAAGTTGAAAATGTTATGCCCTTGGCTAAACTATTTTAAAGGATTAAGGCGCTGCTTATTATTTGTTTTTCTTGAGGTTTTAATTACATATAGTTGAATAATTATCATACGAATGGCTTATGATATTCAATATTAAATTTATCATAATCATGATAATTAACAAGTAAATGAATTTAGAAAATATTAGAAGTGTCTGCAAGATAGAATTGGAAGAAACAATTCCATTCATGAAAGAAGTAATACACTGAAAATTATTATGAATGCTTAGTGTCAAAATACAAAATTGCTCATTTAGACCTTTTTATACTAATGTTTTTTAAAACGTTTTTTTAAAATTCAGCAACTCTAATTTTAATTGTTTTATGTGAAATACACTTCTAATACTCCCCCACAAGATGTAGAATGGATATTGATAGTTTCCATCTTGGACAACAAAAAATTGAATGGCGTTGGAAGGAAAGCTTTAGTGAACAAGTCTGCAAGTTGAAGTGTAGAAGAGACATGTAATATCTTGATAAGACCAGCCTGAAGTTTTTCCCGAAGTAAATGACAATCGATCTCGATATACTTTGTACGCTCGTGGAAAACTAGATTGGAGGCAATGTGCTCTGCAGCTTGACTATCACAAAACAAGACTCTTGGTTCACTGCACGTCACATCTAAATCCTTGAGCAAAGAAAATAGCCACACAATCTCACATGTAGCACTTGCCATGGCCCTATATTCGGCTCTGTATACGACTTAGACACTGTCTGCTGCTTCTTAATCCTCCTCGAGACTAAGGATTCACCAAGTAGAATACAAAAACCAATCACCAACCTACGAGTGTCCGGGCAACTAACCCAATTGAAATCCGATGAGAAATTAATCTTGAGGTCACTGGATGAACTATAAACCTTGCCCCGATGTCGCTTTAACATATTTAACAACATAATATACTGTTAGTAGATGATCAACTATCGGACTTGCTACATACTGACTCGGTTATTCACAGAGTAGGATAAATCTGACTCGTAATAGTGAGATACAAAAGTATCCCTATCGGACGTCGATATAATGAAGGGTCAGAAAGCAATTCACCGTCTTCCTAATTAATTTTGGAACCAAAGTCCATAGGAGTAGTGTGCGGCTTGCATCCAAGCAATCCTGCATCATTAACTAGTTGCAAAGCATAATGACGTTGACATATGGAAATCCCATGCTATGATCTTGCGGTTTCAATACCTAAGAAGTAAAACAATTCTCCTGAGTCCTTCAACTTGAATATGTTGTTCAGTAGCTTTTTCAAATTCATAGCCTTTGTTACATTGTTAGTTGCAATAACAATATCGTCGACATAAACTAATAATGAAACAATGGTCCACGTCCCATTGTTTTCTATGGCCTTAAGATCATCATTAATGGCTTGACACCACTCAGATTTCTCAGCTGCCTGAGCATAAGTTTGTGGTTCAATGATATAAGAAATATTTTTAACAAAGGCTTTATAGGAAGCAGACAACTTTTAGAACAAACAACAGATGACAAAGGATGGACAGTGGGTGAAGCATATGAAGACTCTGTAGCATAGCAATGATAATCTCGTAAATGAACAGGCTTTACTTGAGAACATCGTGGACGTGATGAATCACCAGAGTTATCATAAGAAATTTGAGGAACTGGAGGATGGACATGAGCTGGAATAACTACTTCAAGAAAGAATTCAGAATCAACATCAGTCTCAGAATTTAGATGTTGGGTTTTGAATGGGAACAAATGTGCATGTAATATCACATCTCTCAAAATGTACACCTCATTAGTGTCAAGATTAAGCAATTTGTGGCCCTTGTACCCTGGAGGATACCCAAGAAAAATGGATCAAATGGCACGTGGAGAAAATTTTGTCCTATGGTGAACAAGTGTTGATCCGAAACAGGATGAACCAAACACTTTTAGATTAGTATAGGAAGGATGGTTGTGGTAAAGCAACTTAAAAGGAGTCCCATGTATTAACAAAAGAGATGGAGTTCGATTTATCAAGTAGACAGAGGTCATGATGCAATCACTCCAATACTGCAAAGGAACCCCTGATTGAAAAGCTAAAGCGCGGGCTACATTCAAGATATGTTGATGTTTTTGCTCCAAAACAGAATTTTGATGGGGCCTTTCAATATGAAGTCTTCGATGCTTAATGGGGTGAAGGGTCCTCATACGTCAATATGAAGCAATTCGAAAGAAGTATTGCATAAGGAATTTTGTGAAACAAAAGGTATTCGTTTCTGTTGAGAGAGATGACATATAGAACAAGTATGCAACATTTTATTCATAGGACTAAAATGAAGTTCATTACATATAACAAACATTCTAGTGGAGGATGGATGACACAATCGAAAATGTCATATTTCAGATTTATTGAAAGAAACAGTGCATATTTTTGAATCAGAACATTAATCTAGAACATATAAGCCTCTAACTCTTCCACCCATCCCAATCATCTTCTCCACGTTCAAAGCCTGGATATGATGAAGATTGGAAAAGAAAAGACTGAGCAAGGTGTTTGTTGAGTAAGAGAACTAACTGATAAGAGGTTAAACCGAAAGTGAGGCACAAATATTACATCATGTAAGATGAGATTATTGGACAAATGAACAATGCCAATATGTGTAACAGGAACAACACATCCATTTGGCAGTGTAACTTTTGAATTGAAAGACTTATGATAGTGAAATAAGGATAACAAACAACAAATATGGTGTGTAGCTCCGGTGTCAAGCACCCAATCAGGATTGACAGTGGAATGAGAACTAAGAGATGAAGAGAATGTACCATTGAAACATGAAACCGATGGCTCAGGTGACTTTGATCCTTGAGTGTTATTCAAACCAGACTGAAGCTGGGAACTCATAAAAGCTATAAGTTGTGTCATTGTTCTGGATTGAAGGATGATTCTCCCAAATTTTTAGAAGACTTATCTGATGAATCATGGGTGTGATTCACTTGAACCTTGCCCTGACTTTGTTTACTTTTATACTTTGGATGACCGGGGGGAACCGTGTAACCTGTAGCATTTATCCACCGTGTGTGTGAAATCGTAGTGCATACACACAATCTTATCATTTCGACTTCCTTTAAATGGTTGAGACACCTTAACAGTCGCAGCAATAGAGGAATTCGGACTCGCATTACTCGACTTCACTGAAAAGTTGGTGACATTGTGATGGATAGATCTGTGCCTTTCTTCTTGCACTACCAAAGAGAAAAATTTTGAAATGCCTGGGATCGGATCCATAATTTGGGCACAAATTTGAGCAAAAGACTCATTGAGCCCCATCAGAAAATGCATCACACATGCTTGATTTTGATAGTACACCCACTCTGTCATAGAACCACAATTGCAAATCGAAGTCTTTCAATTCGTCCCATAATATCCTCAATCTAGTATAACAAGTACTAGTTTTTGTGCACAGCGAAGCAGCAAAAATGTCCAATACAATTGTCGTGTGAGTAAATATTATATGTTGTATGTATATGAGATTTGATTTTTTTTAATATCCGGGATTTAAAAACGGGTAGTATGTTGTCATTTCCAGCAAGTACAGTTTAAGCAGGTTCCTCTTCAACCCTTAAATGATTCATAAACAACACAATCATCCTAATTTCTTAGCAATAATGCGGGCTAAAAACATAGTTCATCATCGAGTCACAAAACAAATGCAACACTTCCAATGTTTTCATAATCTGCAATCTCAACCCTAATAGAACACGTAAGGCTAACCAAAGAGAGGAGAGGAGGAGGGGAAATCAAACATCACATCTGCATTAAATTAAAGATAAATGAAATTAGTTTTTATTTGCGAAAAGAATCGAGTATTTTAAAATATATCAGAAAAATCACCGGCCGTACGTCGGATCAGGAAGTTTTTGTAAACCCAGTCGACGTATATTGAGCGTAAAACTGAAACATATGATTTTTCATATAATCAAATAGTAAACTACGGATTTATATATATATATATATATATGTATATGTATATTATATAAGTTGCAAATGAAAGCTACTAAACGGTATGTTGTTTATTACCACTTTCATATCGGTATCATTGGCAGGACGGATTTTTTTCCTGCATACGCAACGCAACATGTTAGGTAATCAACGACGAATATAAAAGCAATATAGTAATCTGCACACCTGAACAGAGTGTTTTCTTGGAGACGTTTCCTTGATAGGATGCCTTTCTAGAAAAATGGCCGAAAAGAATGGATTAAAAAAAACGATGGATGTTCACACAATTCAAATGGGAATTCTTCTTAGGTGGTTGTTAACATACCTCAGTTAGATCCCAGTCTTCAATCCAAGCGAGCCTTTTTGCACTACAAAAACATCAAATGTATAGTGACTTTCACCATAACTCAAGACAACATAGAAGGCAAGGCATCCGCTTACATATGTTGTTTTTCTTTCCGTACATATCTCAGGAGCCAACGGCCAAAGTCATAAGGCTTTATCCTTAGAGTAGTTTTCCAACCCAGGCAAAAAATTTGCACCCTTGTAGGCTTAAAGTTCATTAATCAATGTTATGTCGTAACCAAGGTAAAATGAATATTCATAAATTTTTTTTAATGCGATAAAAACTATAATGTAAATAGAACAGACCCTTTGATTTTCGACATCCAATTGCAATTCACCTTGCCGTTCTCCCATAGCGTTCTCTCTAGGTGTAGCATCGCCAGCTAGGTCATTCGCAACTTTGATTCCACCGGGATAAGTAAGTTTGTGGCCTGCAGAGACTAAGATCACATAGATGGTAATAATTATTCCCTAAAGCTAAAGCAAGCACGAGTAGAGCATATTAGTAGAAGAGTAGACACACAAACATCTGAATTAAATGTAACATCTGAACAGATAGTAGGGAGAAGCATAACATTTAAATACAAAAATAGTCGTAGCTAGTCTCTAAAGTTGTCGAGGCACTTTAGATACAAAAAAGTCCATGAGGAACTTCAAAATACAGAATGTAACTTGTCCAAAACAACAAGAGGTTAGCTAGATAGTTAGTTAATTTTTTTGCGCTTGAGTTTCCTTCCTCTGCTCGACACCTTCGTGTCATCTATGGGATCAAGAGGACCTGTGCAATAAAACAATGAATAGGTTTGGGTTCATGAATCCGAACGTAAGTATACGAACATGATAGATTGTATATGAGTTGTATTGGACAGACCTTGCGAAGCCGTCCGCACTAACCCAATGCTCGAATCAGGATAGTAATCATCTCCAGAGGCGTCATTATGAATAAGAGTTTTGTGTGAAGATCCTCGTGAGGTGTGTTTTTTTGGAGGTTTATCTATACATGTAATTGTATTTGCTTACGATGGCAATGTTATATATATATATATAATATATATATATATATATGTTATATATATAGAGATAAAACTGGTTAATCCTGAGAGGGAATTTTCCTGGATGATATTTAACCAGATGCTGGCCTAGCGGTAAAAGTACGTAAACTAAGCATGCAACAAGTTTTTCCCAAACAAACGTTCAAGGACAGTACATCAGTGGCGCACCTGTTTGCAAGGGAGTTGCTTCATCCACAATTTTCTCCTCGTGATGCGAAAGTTGTTTAGCAGAGTTTTTTTTTTGGATGGATGTTTTTTCTTCCCGGAACGAACGAAATCTGCAAATGAGCACAGATAAATTGAGCATGATATTGTTTGGACGAGGTGTAATTCGCATTTTTCAATGAACAAGGAGAAGGCACCTGAAATGGTAATGGCGTCATCGTCGGAAAAACTATCGTGCAAAACGATGGGGCTAAAATCAGACCCCTCCATTGGCTTGGGAATATCTAAGGTGGTTGTAATCAGTTAATATTTCGATTGAATATAACTTTTAGTGTTGCGGTATGTAACAAAAGGCTGTCAATAGATAGGTAATAATAATAATCATTAACTATTTACCTTGTTCACCAATAACATCGTCCTCATATATCTTTGCCTTCCCTTTTTTCATCAAAGGTCTTTCAAAAGCTGTATAATCTATTATGATGTGTAATTAAATATTCATTTTAGTCATAAGATACAACGGTTCAATAGCTTGCGTTGAAGGTGGCGAAAGGTAAGAGGTAACCTTTTTTAAGGCGTCTGGCGGGGTAGGTGAACCAAATGAGAAAACTTCGTCGTCTGATGAAGGGTCCGTGGGCCCGAAGTCCAGTTTTTTCCTAGCTGATGATAGTATAACTTACAAGTGTTATGTGATGTGATTGGAATCGCATGATATGTAATTATGATCTGTTTCTAATATCTTGTGGCATTCAATATTACCTTTCATTTTTTTGTCAGCTGACGAAGTTATCTCTTTTCTCACAAATTCCATAGCTAGCAATGTATACAAAGTCCTATCGTTGCCGCTTTGACTGTTAAAAATGCTTGAACGTATCTTCATCAGCATAGCACAATCCTTTAGCCTAGAGTTCACGGAATCAATCGGAGTCTTTCCATCCTACAAGAACGATAAACCATAGTTCATAAACTAATTGAACGTAAATCTATAATGTTTAGTTCGATTGTTAAACCTCAATGGTTAGATCATGAAACTCATGTGCCGGCATCCCAATAATCAACTCGCCATCTTTCCCAAAAACGGTGATCTCCAATGATCCAGTAGGATCTGAAATAGTAAGGCGGAACCTGTACCTGAAAGATAACCGACTATTAATGGTGGAACGAAAATGCTTATCTTGAACAACAAATAAAAAGTCAGGGTGGGTCGGTTACCGTGGTTTGGCGACCCTATTTGCTTGGCATGTGTTGCAGTTGAATCTAGCGTTGTAGCCCACATTGATCCCGAATCTACATTCTTCGCAGCACATGTAAATGAAGCTTTGTGCTTCGTTGTCAAGATATCAATTGACCTTGACATTAAATCTTCCGATCTATGAATAGCACATGAAATTAATAGTAATTAGCCATCGAACAAATTGAATGGGCAAAAGCAGAGTTAGTTCCACAAAAAATTGATAGTACCTGATTTGATTGGAGGATTTCGGAAATAGTAGTTGTGGACGCTGTAACCCCTGCCATATGACCAATTTTTTCCTCGAAGAAATTACCCCTATCAATAACATCATCGATGAACAGCTTTTGATCCTCGCGCCTACAAAAAAGTTAAAATGAAAAGCTCGTAATATCGTGTTATCTAGGCGTTTATGTAGATAGTAAATATGTGAAAAAAACTTACCAAGCTCGCATCTCTTTAAAGTTATCATTGTCCATTTCGGTTAACACGATCGAAGTTGATGTTGAGCTAAGAGAGCAACCTAGACGAAAAAAATAATAAGCAAAATGAGGTTTTTTACACCGCTAATATGTTGGAACAGATGCAAGAGATATACCATAATATCCCGTGACGAAAAAATTTAGTAGAGCAAGGACATGCCGGCTATGACATGCATCAAGGATATCGTATGTTGCATCAGACATAACGTTACCCCAGAACGTAACGACGAAGGGACTCAGCCTGGCAGACAAGTTGTTTTAAAAAGTGAATAACAGCTTGTGGTACAGTGAACAGAGAGGGCAATTTGACTTACTGTTTGTCGATGGCTGCGTATTCATGAAGAGTTTCCTGTTGCCCCCGAACAAATACCCTTCTCGTATGTCTTTTTGCAATGAAGACGCAGGCAGTACCTGGAGCATAATGTCCATCAGAAAGCTATGTTAAATTATGAGAGGCAAACATGTAATGGGACAAGCCGACAACCAAATATTACTCACATATGGGTTTTTTTGAGTCCAAATATCCAATAAATTTGTCGTATTCCAAAAAAACCGGGTGAAAAGGAGCGGTGTGAGTGATGTCATCATAGACAGGTATAATAGATGTGCCTGAATTGATAGTCAACTGGTACAAACTACTTATAAGTTCATTTTTGTACATGCCCTTTACTTTGGAAACCTGTGCGTCCAAGATCTTATATGTCTTTGTCTCTTCCAATTTGTCCTGATATAGGTCGATGTCAACGTTGTATATCATTGCTTCAATGGTGTCCCCCTGAGTCCGAAATGGAAGACAAGAATTAGATTAGAAAATTGTCGATGCATATGTGAGGATTGTAAGATTTAATGAACTAACCATCTCATCTGCGAGGATAATTTTTTGGTATTTAAGAGGAGATGAGTTTGCAGTTTTGATCCCCAATTTGCTGACGACGCGGACTCTTGCCGACCATTTTTTGGTGTCGCTAGTGATAGCGCGCAGTGGCATAGTGTTGTCTTCTATGGTCGCCTGTATGTCTGCGAGAAAGGGGAAAAAAACAGGAAAAGCGAGATCAGGGAAGGAATTAGTACAACATATGATAAATAAATGTGCGCGCATATCGTTTGCGATAATAGAAGCATAAGATAAGTGAGGCACATATAGTCAGACGGAAAAGGAAAAGGCAAAACTATGTGTACCAAAGACTAATCAACATCCAAGAACCAACGGGAGGAAACCATATATCCAAGAACCAGCGGGAGAAAATAAGATTTAAACATCGACGCTGAGTTCTTTGTCCGCCATGGTTGCTTGTCATGTGGCGGCATCTAGTATCTCTCTATAAACAACATTTTTTGTTTGGCAATAAGGAGAAAATATTGGTGTAGGTGGTCTTATCAAGACTTTCACAGACTTAGCCCTCCTGACTCTTGAGAGAGCAACATATAATTGGCCGTGCGAGAACACAGGTTGTGGCAAATATACGCCTACCCTATCTAGGGTTTGGCCTTGGGCTTTATTAATGCTCATCGCAAAACAAAGGCGTATGGGAAACTGATGCCTTTTGAAAGGGATTGGGCATTTCATATTGTCTGAAGGTTCCAAAGGTATTCTTGGGATGAAAACGTATTTTCCAGTGTGTTTGCCACATGCTATGACAGCGCCAATGATTTTTCTTCCTAAATCATTACAAATAAGGCGGGTGCCATTGCATGGCCCTTCAGTGGGGTTAATATTCCTAAGGAGCATGATCGGGCAATTTTTTTTTAGGCGAAGCACATGTGGAGGTAGGCCTGGGGCCGAAACACCATTCAAAAAGTCTTCGTACTGACTTTGTTGATGTGCATTTTTGTGACATCATTGCTCACATACTCAATAAGGGGCCCGGGGAATCGATCAATAAGCGTATTGTTGATGCTGTCCATGCAATCATTTTTTGGCGTTAAAATTGCCCTATTGATGACAGAGAAAGGGTCCTCGGAGTAGTCATCAAATGTAGGGAAAATTTCTTGAATAAGATGATCAAGTGGTTCTTCAACATCCATATAAGGTACGCACATATGTTCTGGCAATTTGATGTCACCAGAAACAGTAGGTTCTAGTCCGTTTCCAATACGTAGCAGGAACTCTACGAAGATTGGGTCCTCCAGCGCGCGCATGTTCTCAGTAAGATGGATTTTTTTTTATGGAAGGCCACAAACGTGAGTTAACCAAGCAAGAGTCGACTGTGGCTTGGCGAGAAGAACCAAGAATAATTGGGACGGTTTGGCGGAAATCACCCCCGAGGACAACTGTTTTTCCCCCAAATAATATCTTTTGCTCTGTTAAATCTTGTAAGAATAAATCAAGCGCCTCAATACACCTGCGGTTTGCCATAGAAGCTTCATCCCAAATTATCAATTTCGCCGAAAGTATGAGTTGCGCATGTACACTTTGTTTTTTGATTGCACAGGACATTGTTTGATCAACAACGATCGGGAGCTTGAACCTCGAATGTGCCGTACGACCACCGGGGAGCAACAAAGCAGCGACACCTGATGAGGCGACGGCCAAAGCGATGCAATGAGTAGACCGAACAACCGCAAGTAGTGCTCTGTAAAGAAAAGTTTTCCCAGTTCCCCCGGGACCATCAATAAAGAACCCCCCCGCCTGATGAGGTATCAATAGATGATATAATCCGATCAAATGCTTCCCTTTGTTTAGAATTTAGCAAAGCCACGGAGTTTAAGTCTTGTTCAGATACGTTGATATTAAGCTCAGACTCATAATCCCTGCTGTGCATCTCATCCTCACTGACCCAAGACGCGGATGGCATGAGGCTGAAGTCGGTGAGCGTCTTGCCCATAGACTGAAGAAAAACATCTATAGAACGAAGGGAGCGGTCGAATAAGACATGCTGAGGCTGAGAAGAATCACGTAAAAAATCCTCAGAAAGATAAACCTTGAACGTGTCCCATAGAGAGATGGGATCAGAGGGCATGTTGAAAACGAGAAGTGTGGCGAACAATCGGCGAAGAGTGTACGGAACTTGATATGCCGAGGCCTCTTCCAAGGCAGAGTGAACATCATTATCTGCATCCAACATCCCACGTTGCAAAGCAGACTCTCGAAACGTATCATACACATGACCATTATGTGTCCTCAGATACTTGAACGATGTAGGTGCGCCCAAACTATTCAACAACAATCTTAAATAATATCGTTCAGACTCAAGTGGGTTAACGGTAACGAGTCTGCCAATAGCAGTCCCTCGTTTGCGCCGGGTCCATTGTTTGTCCTTCGTGTTCCAGACAAAGTATCCAGGAAAGTTACGATACAGTAGATTCAATGACCGGACGTCAGCATGTTCAGCATTCAATGAAAAAAATTCCGTCAATTGAGTGCGCGAATTTTTTGGGTTCGATAATATGTCAGCCAAAGGACGAGAAGAATGAAATAATATGTATTGAGAATCCGGAAGATGCACATGTAGTTGTATAACCGAAGGATTCATTTCGTAAAGTGCAAAGCCATAAATCCGCCACATTGATTCTGGAGCGCAAAGCCACCTTGCTGATTGGAAGTCCCGTATTTCATCAATGTGTCCACCAGCGGGAGCATCAATAACATTGTATGCAACTTTGTCGTTTCCTTTGCAAACATATTTATAAAGGTATTTCACAACCTTGACATCGGCACAAATCTCAACGTTAATGTGAGAATCAAACCGTGCCAATAAATAGGGATTGTACGGAATAACCCACCGATTATCAAGTGTTTTTTTTCCTTGCAATAACGCTTCTACCATCGTCTCGGCGCCTATAAGTTGGGTAAGAATTATTTCGATGCGTGGTGACGCTGACAAAGTCCTTTGGGTAGTGGTTTTTACAGGTTCCCATTTTCATGCATACATTAGTCGGGTTCAATTCTCCACAAGGCCCGTGCATCATAAGTTTTGACACGCAAGCATGTAAATGAGGATTCGAACCGGAATCGGGTATCTCGGCGGACACAAAGACATCATATGCCTCGGTGGAGGTAACTTTATAATTTTTCTGCAGTATAACGAGCCAGTGAACATGCGGAAGCCCGCGCTTTTGGAACTCAATTACATATAGATAAGCAGCGACTTTTCCAAAAATCTCCTTATCAAGAATCTCGGATTTTAATTCCTCATTCTTAGCCTTAAATACCCTTGCGAGGAGGTCCGCCCGATTGTGTGCTTGTTCACCTGGTAAAAGTTCTTCTCTGATCTCTTGCCAATTTGGATTACATGTCATAGTGACAAAAAAATCAGGCCTGCCGAACGTTGTCACCAAAGCTAGAGCGTTCATATAGCGACGCCGGAGATCCCGGGGCCCACCCAAGAATGAAGCAGGTAAAACAGTGCGTTGGCCAATTGATTTGGCGCATGTAACACCATCGCATACCATGCTATCTGCAATGCCCTTAAAAGATTCCATGCGGATCTCGCTTTGGATTTGTGTATTGCGCAAGTAATCCAGCCGTTGGGTTTCGATCTTCACATACATATCTATTTGATATTGTTGGGCGAGGCGACCGGTACGAAGAATATTAGAAACATCATCATGACGTGATTGGAATCTGTAACAGTAGAATTCTCGAGCAGCTACATGTTTCTTGCTATCTCGGTGTCGTTCAAGATCTGTTGGAAGGAAAAAGTAAATATACATGAAGAAAGAAAGCAAGATTTAACATAGGCCCACGCGAATGAAACAAATACAATGCAGAGTAGTAGAGGGAAATTACTTTCTTGTTCAGCGCACAACAAGGCCTCGCCAGTCTCATGATCGGCAGGCAAGAGCATAGAGTCATCTGAACCAACATTTACATCCGGATCGTCAGCAGATTGGTCGAAAGAATTATGTTTTAAAATCCCTGTATGCCAACCTGGCTCACCGTAGGGAAATAATAATGGATACTGCAATGGGTCGTAACAACCATAGTAATAATGAACGAATTGCGTGATGTCATTTTTTGTGTACACCCGCACGTCACGCGGGCGTTCTGAAGGTGGGTCAGTCAACTCATCCCAAATGGCAGCAACATGATCAACCACCGGCAAGTTATACACCCTTTGGTCTAAAATAGGATCAGCACGCAGAACAATCTTGTACGAATCCAAGTTAGGCAACTCGCATAAACTCCGAAAGAAGTTTGCGTATGGATTGAGGGTCATCATATCCATCAAAAAAGAGACAACTTTCTCGTCCAGGTCCCCCGATTGTGCAAGCCTATTAGGCAGCTCATTCTCCGTCCCATAGAAATATAATTGAACCTGTCGACCGAACCCTTCTTTGGGAATGAGATCACGGATGAAGTGATAGATCCCACCCTGAACCTTGAACGTGTATATGCCTTTGGAGGCCTTGCAAAGATCATGGTCGTAATAGATACCGAGAGACGTAAACGCGAACGTATTGTTGTACGTACGACAGCGCTGGCGAAAATGATCAGTTGCATGGGAGCTATCTCCGACATAGAGCTGCCACAAAGTTGGCGGCATTTTAGTCCGGTCTAAATCTACCTTTCCGCTTGAGCAACAAAAGCCAGGGGGTTCTCTGAACAGCCGTCATGCACCACAATAATCACAATCTGCGGCCGGAGGTAAGCTCCATACTTCCTTGGGTATACACATGATGCGTTGAATGTATTTGAGGGGTGTTTTCTTGGTGCGGCATATCGGAATGGTAGTATAATCTAGAAGCACAATGGTGATAAATCACATGAGCTGAAAACTGGACGAGGTATTTATTGGAACATACTATAAATTTATAAAACAAAATGAACAACATTTTTCCTATAGACTTTAGCAAGGGCCAGAATTGCTCAGAAGCTCAGCTTTGGTAAAAGAGAATTGAGGTTGAAAGGTTATAAGAAGTGGACCATACTATTGGCTAACTATTGATAAAAAAAATGGAGATAGGGAACCATCTTAAATCCCTTTAAGGACAAGGCAAGTAGGAGATCCAACGGCCTAGGACAAGCCAATTCGATCTAAATACCAGCATGGCCAAAGGCTATCTGAGGGGTTTGTATAGAAATATGAGTTTTTAACTTCCCTTTTTCTCTGTTTTCCAAAAAACAAACAATATTTCATAGGCTCTAACGCAACATATTTCATAGCGATTGACATGAAGAAACAATGTAAATGATAAGCGTCTAAAGTGTGGGCTACCACAAACCATGCTAGTCAAATTTAAATGCAAGTCCAACCTGTTGCTATGGCACGACGAGGACGATTGTTGGGTGTTAGGACCGCATCAGGATGCAAACCGTCGCCGCCAGCACGGCCTGAAAAGGACAAACATAGAATGTAACATGGTAATTAGATATACCGAAAAGCGAACGGGACAAGAGTTCCTCATCGACGCGAGAGTAACAACCTTTACGTTTTGCACGGCGGTCTCGCATGGAGTCCGCAAAGGTGTCGGACATCAGGACAAACAGTTCGAATGTGACGCTGTAAAGGCGGCGCTAAACAAACGAGACAGGGAACACATCGTGAGATACGGTAATGAAATGGCACAAGTAAAGAACAAAAAAATTGGCTCAAAGCATGGCCAAGCGCATCGCCATGCATCTCATATCTCAATTGGCGGGCATAATGACTTATCGGGCAGGAAACACATTTTTTTTCCCAAAGAACCTAAAAAAAAATATAATTCTCGATACAACTTTTTAAAAAATAAGGTAAAAAAACAAATTGTCATACCTGTTTAAGGACTACAGTTGCAATGCCTAAAAATGAGTTCAACAACTCTGACATAACCCCAAGTACAGGTAAAAAAAAAAATTGTCATACTTGTTTAAACAAAGATTCAAAATAAACAGAGCTTTATCAGGGAAAAACAAGGAGAATCGACATCATCAGCTGCCAAACCAACACAAGGTTCTAGATCAACCAGAGACACCATGGGAAAGACATTTAAAGCCGAATAACCATTAAAGGGATGGAGAAGTCGACTGAAACAGTTTCCTTATGCTCACCATAAAGTTTTCAGAAAATCAGGCACGTCGAGAGTAACACCCAGATAATTGACCAGCTGAACCTTAAAAGTGTTTTTTTTTCAACGCTAAAAAACATGGTGGTTCGCTATTTCACACGAACGCAATCTAGCATGATATATACTTGCAACCAGTTGAACCTTAAAAGTGATTTTTTTGCCTGTGTAATTATATAACAGCAAATGACCTAGGAAATTCATCCCATATGACCGAAAAACACAGGAAAAATGGGTTAATTCATGGCTCAGCGAACCAATCTGCATCGAGCAACCTGCGCATGGAGCTGTAACGCGACCACAAGAGATAGAGATTTATGCGGAACAAGTTAACCAATTGGACATGCAGCACATAACGTATGTAGCGCAAACGCAGCATCTATGTAGACAATCAATTTCAGATTTAACAGGGGAATCAGGAGACGCAAACATCCTCACCCTGGACAAACCCAAGGGAAAGCATAAAATCGAGCTTTGAAAAAAACGAACACAGAGGGGCCCAAAAAATGCACCAAAAGCATAATCAAACACAAGACAAAAAAACGTATAAGGTAAAGCAAAAAATCAATGTTTCTTCCGTGGAGATAAACCGCATGGAAGAAGAACCAAACAACGAGCAACGACAACAGGGGACTTTTTCGGGAATCAGCCATCATCTCGAAAACAAGCTGGTAAATTTTTTTTCCTTTGGAAAGCGATAAAACATATGCTGAGCACACCGAAAATGTAAGCTAATGCACGCAAGATCTAAAAAAAAACGACACCACATAACAGCAGAACATGAAACCATATGGCTCCCCCTCTCTTCGAAGACCAAACTGAGAAAACGTGAGTAATCAACGGCAAGAGAATATCTTTTTCCCCAAGATTAACTGCATCGAAGGCAGTCGGTGGGAAAAGAACAGAGCATTAGCATATGTTAAAACACAAAATCCTAAAATCCAACAAACCTAAATCAGTTGATGGGGGAAACCAAGAACCGCATACAAGCTAACTGGAAGCGCACACAAACAAGAAAAACAAGGGTAGACATATATAAAGCATGAACACCAAACCGCCAAGGCCCAAAACCGACGGCAGCATGTCTGACCAACACAGGCGAGATTTATGACCAACACAGACGAATGAACCCGAGAAAGCACACAGGACATCGACGACATGACGTGCAAGAACAGAGTGTTGGCAAAGTGAAGAGAAGGGCCCGTTGGTCAAGCGAGTGAAGAGAAAGCGCAGAGAAGTGTCCACCGGGCAATGAGCGAGAAGACGGAGGCGGCTGACATGATTTGGTCGCAGCAAGCGGACCTCGAACCCTGACAAAAGGCCAGCAAGCCCCTTCCCCAACCGTCAACAAACGTCCAGCCCAAACACCTAAAAAGGCCAAACACAGCCAGCAAACGAAGGCCCATCAGAATTCGGAAAAAGCCCACGAAAATTTGTAAGAAGCCCACAGAAAATTGAGGGAAGCCCAAAGATAATAAACCCAACACTGTTGTACTGTTCACAGCTACAGTACCAGCTTGTTCTCTTATATAATAGTACAAATTCACATCCATAGAACCTTGGTGTAAACTACTGAACAACATTTTGTGGTACAAAAATTTATGGGTGTGTATCTTAGGAAAGTAGCAAGCAAAAAACAACAAATGGCTTTGTATTAGAAATGTCTGAGGGAGATATTTGGAATCTCTGTCCTTAAGACAATATTGCCCCGCTACGGTGCTAACGGTTTACTTTGGCAATTTGTCTCCCAAGATACAACAACTATGATTTGTGATAGGAGCACTCCAAATCACAAATCCTTTAAACCACAAAGGTCTAAAAACGCTCAACCATAACAATGATGAAAACTCATAAAATTACTCAAATTTTGATCTTAATATGATGTGAATTTCGAAATTCCATGTCTAATTCATTCAAGGGTTATTTCTTATATAGTTTACCAAGTTGTGTCATCAAGAGACACCATTTGGAAGCATCCAATCATGAAAAATTGCACCCCAACATGAATGGATACACTATTTAATTCAATTCAAATTTTCAACACATTTTAATTTGAAAAATCCGAGACGCATTATTTTGATGAAAGTGTTCACGTAAATCGGTCCATATTTCACATGCAGTGGAGTGGAGAGATACATCAAACTATCAGCAATCTCTTTCACAACAGAGTTTAGGATCCCATAAAATTCCCATGCTATTACATCGCAACCAAGTTCTGAACAACAAATCATCAAGCAAAGTACGAAGAATAGCGCGATCTACAAGTCCGAGTTTATTTTTGGCAGTCAAGGCCATGGACATCACACGACTCCCGTGTCTAATTCGCTCATGATAGAGAGTGCGAAACCAAAATTAATCCAGGATGATCACCATTCTGCAAGTAGAAAGGACTACTAGAATCCTCAAGTGTGTTCCTACATCTAGACATCATAATTCTTCTGATTCGGAGTTTAATTTCCTCGCACCAGTAGAGATTTATTCAGAGGGTGTATGATACCAAATTAGAAGTATTTGCCAGATAGAATTGGAAGAAACGATTCCATTGATAAAAGAAGCAGTACACTGAAAATTATGAATGCTTAGTATCAAAACACAAATTTGCTCCTATTTATATTAATACTTAAATACTTAGGGTGTGTTTGCAATTGCTTATTCAAAACACTTCTATATTGATTTTGTTTAAAGTTGGAAGAAGTTGTTTTTCAGCAAAAGCATTGAGTGTTTGCTATTAAAATAAAAAAATAGTTTAATAAACTTCAATTAATTACAAAATTACCACCAAACAACTTAAAGCAGTCAAAAGCATGTCACGACATGATTCTCAGCTTCTGCTTGTTTTTAGAGAAGCAATAACAGAAACAATGAAATAAAATACCCAAAATCTATTTTTTATCTGAAAAGCTGATAAGCAGTTTGTAAAAGCATTTGCAAACAAACATTTAGTAGGTGTTTGCAATTGCTTATGAAATCTGCTTATCTGCTTTTCAGATAAAAAAACAGTTTTTTGGTGTTTTATTTTTTTTGCTTCTGTTATTGCTTCTCTAAAAATAAGCAGAAAAAAGCAGAAGCAGAGAAGCAGGTCATGACATGCTTTTGACTGCTTTAAGTTGTTTTGTGGCAATTTCGTAATTAATTTAAGTTTATTAAGCTGCTTTTTTATTTAAATAACAAACACTCAATGATTTTGCTTAAAATCTTTTTTCAACTTTAAGCAAAAGCAATATAGAATGCTTTGAACATGCAATCGCAAACACACCCTTAGTAAAGAACGTTTTTAACAATTATGCAACTCTGATTCAAGGTGTTTTACTGTTTTATATCAAAACCAGTTCTAATAAAAAAATAGTCATTATCAGGAAAGTGGATAGAATTTGAAAGAGATCACTTTCTCGTACGCACCCGCAGGGGGGCGGGCCCCAGTTATATTCCAATTTGACCACTGTTGATCTCCTTCAATCCTGGTCCATCTCCAATTAAAAGCGCCCTAATTTTCCTTTTTCTAATATTAAAAAAACAAAAACCACTCTCACTTTCATAAAATCAGGCGAAATAGTAGTGGGTAACATTCCGTTTCGAATTCAGGCAACCATGCAATCGCAGCCGGCTAATTACACGTATACTTTTCCGCCGGAGCAGGATAATGAGAATCATGAGATATCGGACATAGCGACGTCGGTGAGACTGGTGGAGAATCTTCTAAAATACAATTTTAAGGATAAGAAGCTACTGGAAGAGGCATTGACTCACTCCTCCTACACTGGATCGGCTTCATACCAGCGGCTCGAGTTCGTAGGCGATGCGGCTATTGGCTTAGCCATCTCTAGTTACCTTTTCATGGCTTACCCAGATCTAGACCCAGGTAAGCTCTCGCTCGTACGCTCCGCCAACATTAGCACTGAGAAGCTCGCGCGAGTCGCCGTCCGTCACCAACTGTACAAATATGTCCGCCACAACGCCACCACCCTTGACGAAAAGGTACGCGTTCTTTCTTGTGTAGGGAATCTTCTATTATTTATCAGCTTGTAGAATACGGTACAAATGTTGAAACTGTGGGCACGAAATCCGCGTGTTGTACTTACTTTTTTTTTGTGCCTAAATCGCTCTTTTATGTCACTAAAAGCACTGATGGTTTTGAATCGTTTGTTTAGAGAGTGAGGGAGTTTGATATTCGACTTATCAACTCATTTAGTGTTTAACAGTTGGTTGATACATTGTGCTTTTCCTTGGTTTCTATGGTTTGCTTTGTGATTTTTCATTATCTAAATACCAACTCTTATTGTGCATAGAATTAGTGTTTGCATAGTTTAAGGAATATATACATGGCTATACAGCTTGATTAAAGAGATTTACATTAGCAACTAGTATATGTGCGTGGGTCTTTTGACCGACACATATTTTGAATTTGTGGCCCTTTTGGGACACGACTTTGGTTGAGTTGAATGTTGTGAAGTTGGTTAAGTTACCCAATAAGCACTTGATTATGGAGGATATTCCGCTTTTGTATCATCTCACTGGTTCAATTGATGGCAAACATTCTTGGCTGCGACTGAATGTAGTATGCACTTATTCTATAGCTACTGGGATATTCACATAAGAAGTACCCATGTGTTTTATAGGTGCATTGCTCAATTTTTGCGCAAGAATTGATCCATCAATTACCCGCTGAATATGCATATCAAATGCTTGTTGGGAAGCTAGGCCAATTTTTCGATATTGGACTCCACAAAAATCGTGTCCCGTGCACATTTATATTTCAGGTTATGGAATTTGTTATAGCAGTACAGCAAGAAGAAGAACCAGAAGTGTATGGAGGGTCAATTAAAGCACCAAAAATACTTGCAGACATTGTGGAATCAGTGGCTGCTGCTGTGTACGTTGATTGTAACTTCGATTTGAAGGCTATGTGGATGGTCCGTTTTGCTTTTACGTATTTTTCTGCCTCTCTTTTGTTAATGTATATTTTTTGCCTGCTGTATTGAAATAACAATCTGATGGTATATTCAATGTTTTTAGTTTAGCTAAATTTGTGTTGTCCTTGTTAAAGGCATAAGCATTTCCCACTAATGCCATGGTAGGGCTCTGGTGGTGTAGCCTGCCATCTGCGAAAACATGCCATAGATATTGTGCTTAATCCTTTCTTATAGAAGGATGGCCTATATATTAGCTGTTTAAGGATTTTTTCCCCTCAAAGTTTAATATATATTATAGATCAACGCAAATATACCCCAAAAGATCCCTTCTTCCGTTGCTTATTTTTCTTTGGAATTCACGGTTCAGAACATCAGGGACCTTCTAGAGCCTATTGTTATGCTTGATACACTGGAACAACAACCACAGCCAGTGACAATGCTCTTTGAACGGTGCCAAAAGAATGGAAAGCAAGTTGACATAAGGCATTGGAGAAATGGAGAGAGAAATATTGCGAGTGTCTATGTTGACGGATGTTTTGTAGCTTCAGCTTCTTCTGAGCAAAAAGAGAATGCAAAGCTCCATGCTGCGAAGGCTGCTCTTCGGAAGTTATCTTATGAATCCAGTGACGTGCAGATGATCGATACATTTAGCCAATTCAATGGGGATAATGAAATTGAAGGAGCGAAACATAAGCTGCATGAGCTATGTCTCAAGAAGAAATGGGCCAAACCAAATTACAAGTAAGAATTCTTTAAATGAAATCTATTCTGTAAACAAATAAGTCGATTAAGACCTCTTGCTTATATTAGCCAGCTAATTGCACCTCTGATTCATTCAGACTTTGCATTCCATTTAAAATAGTTCATTTTTCTTGGTTATTGTACCTCTCTGATTTTTCCTATTTTATTTATGCGCAGAATCCAAGAAGAGGTTGGCCTTGCTCATGAAAAGAAATATACATGTTCGGTTGAAATTGAACTTACTGAAGGTGTCCTCTTTGTAAAGGGCAATGAGAAGTCACGCGTTAAAGAAGCGGAGAACTCTGCAGCTTCTGCCATGCTACTTGGTCTGCAAGAGTCTAACTACTTATAAAGTTTTAGCAAAAACATTATGATCTATTTAAAGTGCTGGAACAATTTTGTGCCAGAGGAATGCTCATATCAACTGTAATTATATTGGTTTTCTGGTGTTCGTTTTAACTTCCAAAACATAATTTAAACTAAAATTATCTTGCAAAAATGACTTCCCAGCCAGTTGAAATGCTTTAATTATTGACATTCACAATTTTAATTCTTATATTCTGCTCGTCAATGTACGAATCCCTAGCTGCTCAATGTCCCGTTGCAGACACATGCTGGATCAGTTATGACAGGATGATTGCATCCGTACATTTGTACGAGTGAGCTCTCTTCGGGTTCGATCTTTTATCCCAGATAATGCTGGTTCATTGCACGTGCTAGGCTGCGACAACTAGGTGGTTGAAAGTCATTCCAGCTCCAGTGGCTCCACTTGCAACAATGACTGCGCCACCAGGTAATAACAACTCATTTGTAAGCCCCACCCCATGAACTCCCACCAAATCACTGCGAGAGTCAATTGAGATATGAAGACTCTTGTGATGTCGCCACCACCTGAAAACCTTACTTCATTGATCATAGCTACGAGACTACCACCTCGTCTTAATTCAGAATCCTTCCTAATTTCTATAGAGACATAAGCGTTAGTTTCGGCTTTCTAATTTTGGAAACTTGAGTGAATTTCAGGTGACGCATTGAGTATCCTCCACAAGTTGTTTTCATTTGAACGAAGTTGAATACAAGAACTCTCGACCGTGACATCTGAGACACATGTGAGGAATTTGCAGCCAGAATATTCGGAAAAATTGTTCCCGAATATTGTTTAGGGGGTTAAATATACTGCTTAAAATTGTTCACGTGTTAAAATGTTATGTTTTGAAAGGTTAGGGGTGAACACCGGACTCTCCTTTTACCCTTACAAAAAAGGAAAGAAGATATAAGTTATCCTTCCCTTGTACACTTTCGGTTTGTAGGGTCAAGCATAGCTCCAATAATAGTAATAAACTAGCTATATGTGTGTAAGTAAATATAATTATACCAAAGTAATTTTTAAATATTATTACTTAATATGTGATCATTAGCTAGTATTAATCTCTATTTTTTTTAAAAAAAAATAGAGATGTGAGAAAAAAATTGAAAATTTTATGCCTTGGCTTTTTATTTTGATGCGCTACTTATCATTTGGTTTTCTTGAGGTTTTATACAAATGGTTGAAAACTTATCATACGGCTGATTTATTGATAATCTATAGCAATTAAGTTTTTTTTTAAAGTTGTTGAGTATATTTGACTATGTCTTAACTGGGATTTTTATGTAATATCTTCGTCTTAGAATTCTTGAAAATATTTGAATTTTTTTTATTTGTAAATACAGTATTAACATATAGCTTTCGGTTATAATTTAAAAATAAATTAATATGATTGGCAATTCTTCGTGTGAGTATTGCAGACAAGAGTCTTCTCATGAGTGAGACCAGGTTGAAAGTTATTTTTTTACATAATGAATGAACTTCTTCAAAAAATGGATAGTGTGAGTATCACTTTTACGGCCTTTATCATATCCGTGCCAATGTAGCATTAGGTTGTATTTAACATAATGAAACAACGGAACATGTACAATTTACAATGCCAAGGGGACAAGGTAAGAACATATTAATAATTTGTTCAAACTAAAACCATACTCCTCTATATTTGACGTCTAACTTTGTCAATAGCAAATTTACCAAAAAATGTCGTCTGATTTTTAAATAAGTTGGGAAGAACAACAATGCCACCTACCAACGGTCTGTAGAAAGAACTGTTCTCAAGTATGCACTTTCTAGTGACAGAAGACCTAAACATTTAAATGCTCAAGATTGTGTTTTTTTAGGGATGGGAATAACTTGGACCAAATAATTTGAAACAAAGTTGATATGAGCTTTCTATAACATTACCAGCAACATTACAAGTGCCTATTGTTACTCTGCAAAAAAATAAAATTTGAATAGTGTTGTTACGCTACAATAAAAGAGATTGTGACTCAATGAAAGCATTATCTGCTAAAAATTAATCAACAAACCTCACATCTTTTGTGTTAATGTACAGAACTCACAGAGTTTCGTATGTACCCCTTCTGTGTTTTAAACAATACCCTTTTGAGATATCCCTGGATAAAACGAAGAAAACATATGACTTATTCAAGGTTTCTTTTTCGTCATTCAATTCGATTCATCCAATGATATATTTTTCAATTTGTGTTTGACACACTGAAAATGGATATATTCAAATATGTACATTCGTATCAAAAACTATAATAATCCAATCTAACCAACTGTAATTTTATGATTTCACTCAAATTAATTTTACAAGTAATTATAAGATGTTGTAATTTGTTTAAACATTAGCTCCAAACACGTGGAAAAAAATAGGGTATTTAAAATCATGCGTCAAGAATTACGTTTATCTTGGTCCTAACCAAATATATTGCAGGTTGCACGATCGAATGATCTTTCACGTGAGAAGGAACGTCAATATCTGCATATGCAAACCCATCTAAAATTTTCTCAACTCGTCATTTGGACTTGAATAAATTTACAATATTACAGATTATTTATCAATCCAAATTTTGGTGAGTGAAAGAATGAAGAATAAGTTTGGAATAAGGTATTGCAACTCAATCTTGCCTAAAACTGAATCTGTAGTGTCTTGTTTCTTGTATGGATGTGGACAAAAGAACCGTGTTAGGCTGCAAACATAGAGTAAAACAGACATTGATCAGCTACTTGTGAAAAAACTTCTTATAAATTTCAAATTTATATGGGTAATATATCGGATTCATCCGTGCGAGAATTTAAACTCATAACACTGTAGCAAGCCTTCAAGGCTTATTATATTGTACTAATACTAATTTCTATATTATTTCTCTCATTTTAATTTTATTCGTAGCTTATTTAAATCCATTAATTATAATCAAATTATATTATAAACTTTTGTACTTTATAAGAACAAATAATTTCAATAATATACATATATCGTAGGTATAGAATAGCTAGTATATATTACACACGTTGGCATGGATTTTCTCAACACTACTAGAAAAACTAGATTTATTGACGATAAAAAGCGTCACCAAAAGTGGCTATAGTGACGCTTGCTTAAAGCGTCGCGTAGGTGGGTGTTTCAATAGATCATATAGTGATGCTTTAAAGCGACATAAAATACCACATTTTCCGACGCATATATGGTATTTTGCGTCGTTTTAAAGCGTTATGACCTATTGAAACGCCCACATACGCGAAGCTTTAAGCAAGCGTCACTATAATCATATTTTGTGACGCTTTTTCGCGTCGCTAAATCCAGTTTTTCTAATAACAAAAATTACCCCAATGTTGCATCACCAGAAGTTAAAAGTTGTCGGTGCCCATACCTTAAAAAATAAATAAAATAAAAGCAAACATCTGTATTAACTTAAAATAAAAAAAGGCCACAAAATTATATCCAATATTAAAGCACAAATTACAAAAAACTAGTACAATTAAATCAAGTTGAATAAAAAAGTTTCAAACTATCAAAATCACTACAAGTTTTTCAAGTAGTTCGCACAAACTATCAAAGTAATCATCTTGGACCTCCACCGAGTAGTTCATACATACTCTCTAGCGCTTCTTGCTTGCTTTTGAATAGACAAATAAATGAAGGATCAATTATCAATTTCAACTCCAACCTCACATAAACAGTATGTCTCAAGCAAGGTTCACATGAAATATTCTCCACGAACTGAAATCTTGTGGGAAAACAGGAAGTGGAGAAAAAGAAGAAAAAAAAAGGAAACAAAAGTGTCTTACAATAACACGGTTAAAATACAAGTCAGGATTTACTTCATGCTTTCAACTTTTTCTTGCAACACTTGAAAATGTCAAGTCCATTGACAGAGAAGAAGAAGCAAACCTGCAATACATGTATGATAGGCACTCAAGCCAACTTTAAAAAACTAAATCTTTTATTCCAGCATTCCTATACTGGAACACATTACAACAGTACTAGGAAAAAAACAACATATGTATAAAATAAAACAAGTACCTGTTCACATGAGCAAAGTATCAATCTGTTTGATAGGCACTCAAGCCAACTTTAAAGACTAAATCTTAAATTGGTTACAAATCTGTGTACCGATCCCATAAACCGTACTGCCTAAACCTGTTATATGCAGTTTCAAGTAAGGATCACAACTCGTTTCTGGTGCAGAAATGCAAGTGAAATATCATCCGAATGAAAGAGTTTCATGCATGCGTACTTTTCTGCATGGCTAGTATACAGTTGGTTCATAAGTGTCGGATTTGGATCAGGCACGAAGTATTCAGAAGCAGTAGCAGTACGATCGGGAATTCCGATCTCCCACAGCGTAAGACCATTTCTTGGAGGATGGAATACAAGATTCTTCAGCTTAATTTCGCTTCCTAATGTCATGCATGAACCATGGAAGTTAGCTACATAGTAAAATATGTAGTTTCTTCTATATAAAAGTAATTAAAAACCTGGTAAAATGTTGATGCTAATGTTACATTTGCAGTCACCGATGAAACCGGGAACCCAAGCATATAGACTATAGTTCCCAGCTCGAACATCGGTTATTAGGAAGTACCGTGATACATCAGCCCAAGTCCAGAATTGGTAGCCCTGTCAAAGATTAGTTTAACTAACGAAATTATGGATCCTTCGTAAATCATTTTATTTTTTGCAATTAAAAAACAGAATGCAAGAATCACTGATTAACCTTCTTTTCTCTTTGCCATGATCATGTATCTCCAGGCAGGGCCAATTTTCTGTTTCTGCGAGAATCTAACAAAGTATCTACATTATCATAACTTATTGAAATAACTTGAACTTTCACACAAGAAACTAAAAAAAATTTACTAAAATCATAGCCAGTACCTGTTCTTTGGCATCTGTCCACAGAGAAAGTGGATCTTCATCAGCTAATACTGAATTCAGGTATATAAAAAACGGGACCAAGAACCTTTTCCCATGGTTCACCGTCTTGAAATTTCAAGATCAAAGGCCACCCAGAATAATGTGTGCTGAAGTACATCTGCAAATGAAATGTGTATGGCAGGACGTACATAAACAAGATCATCTCTTACCAATGGATTGAAGTAGGCCAAATAATTATGCAATGTATAAACTTACAGACAGGGAGATTGAACCGGCATGAGAGGTTAGATCTTGCTTGACAGGACCACCTGCTACAAAGGGCTCTGATTTAACAAAATGGATAACATTATGAAATCGCAACACCCAATTTACGTAATTCCAATTAAAATCCACACAAAATAACTCAAACTCTAATGCAATCCACACAAAACACACCATCTGACCGCACAAACTTCGTCATCTTCAAAATATTCATTTAATAAAAAAACATAATAACAATTATGCGAATATGTGGTGCTTTTTGCAACCTCAGTCACCACAAATATACTAGACAAAGTAAAACATATTTCCTCAAACTTTTCACGACTGAATCCGAGATCAAAACTCCACAACATCAAAGCACGCGCCAAAAAATAGAAATTGTAGAGAAGAAGAGAAGGGAACATACTGCGGCTCTCAAACATGAAGGTGTCGGCATCACTAACGCCATCAGTTTTTGTGGTGATAATATCATAGCATTTCAGCATCTTCCCCATGTTGCTGAGGTCCATCCCCATGGGAAGGTTACGGTCGCAGCGGTAGTGCTCGAAGCCCTCGGATCTGAGCAGAAGCGCAATGTGACTCGAATCCATCGCCTGCAGAGAGAAACCAGTTGCGGAGCAGTCGAAATTCGCTTTTGTAACCAGATCCTTAATCGCCTTCATCACCTTAAGGGGGAGGGTGGGGCATGGGGTTTGGAATTTTGACACGAAACATTGAGGGAAGGAAGGGTTTCAAGGAAAAGCACGCTAAATTGAAAAGTGAAAACCCATTTGCCGCTAAAATGTATCGAGTGTCACAACAGTGTTATCTCGAGACTCTTTGTTAAAAGCGTGTTCAATAAAAGTTTGTCAATAAAAGCGTTTATATGATTTTTCTAGTAGTGCAAGGCTCCTCCAGTCCTCCTTTATAGAAGACATCCCTTAAATTAGCATATAAATATTATTATTTTTTTAGAGAAATCCATTGAAAATAGGAGTGTTAGTTTTTAATGTATATCCAAGATCCTTGCTACTTACAAAATTGCAGAATCCAAAGTTTAGATTAGATATTTTATAATCTACTGTTTAATGATAATCTTCTGTAAAATCGTCAACTATTTATAACAGAAGCAATGGAGATATCAGTTGAAAATAAGATTTTCACAACTCTACTGGGTTATTACTGGATTTCTAGAGATATCAGTTACACATATTTATTTATATGCTTTTATTTTTGTTAATTTTATATGGAATTTAAAAATGTGAATTTTAGATTTGTAATATAATACATGTATAATATATATAAAAACATACATATGTGTCACTGCCGTGTATCCTAAATTTTTTGATCCGTGTCGTGTCGCCAAGTCAATGTCCATGCATCATAGCATTTAATGGTTAACTAATAGGAATGATATGTATCTTGTGTTGATTTCTTACATTAACAATGGATTATGGACATGTACACGGTATTACATGAAGAGTCATTTTCTTCATTTAAGGCACTAAATGAGCAAATCAATAATCAGAACAACAAAAAGGGGAAAGGGAAATTCAAAGTAGTAGTAATAATGATTATATTAATAATAATAAATTATATGTGAGAATGTCTCAAAAGAATCCTCTCCTAAATCAAGAAAATATGGCATACAAAAGAAATAAAAAAAATGCAAAAATAAAGCAATTAAAACTCACAGTTTGCTGTAGGCCATTGATATATATAGCTTGAGGGCAAGTTTTCTAGCCGGGACAAAGAGCATCGGCAACACAAATTTGGTAAAGATCTTAATCGAATGAGAAATTAAAAGGAGCTAAAAGATATGATAATGCAGCAAACCTGGTAAAATTGGGGGGAAAGAGCATAACTTCTATATCTTCAGAGAGATCTATAAGAACAAAAAAAAATTCTGATTAACTAAAAGTTCACAAGTTAAACCTTGGATACAGTATCCAAACCAAGTTCATGATTAGCTGCCTTATTTGTTTGGCCAAGCGCGAGAGTTATCATACGGCGAGCAACCACATGATCATGTCGTGGTCTATTCTTTGCCAATTTCACGTAACATGCATCTTCTGAAAAAGAAATTATTTGCCGGGCATCCAAATAACCCATTCTTCTCTCCTCAAGTGAAGACTCCATCAAAGTATAATCCATCTGAACTGAGAAAATACAAAAACAAACATTGACTCAGCGAGAGTTACGGGAGTTGTATCCCTGGCTAATGGCCTATATGAGGAAAAGAAAGATAAACCTCTACCGTAAATGAGATCCCATCAGTACATAATATGGAAGGAACAAGATTCCAATTTCCAAAAGAAATGCCCGTAAATGAGATCTAATCGGCTCGAGTCCCTCATGCAGATAAGTCGACCTAAGAAAATTACCCCATTAGATTCTGGAAACTAGTATCAATCGTCACAGCGGAAAAAGCTTGAGATTAATGAGAAATTAAATGAGATTTTTTCATATTTGTACAACTGTATTTACTCATTGGCAGTACAAGTACGATATTCATCCGAATCTCCCATGAGAGGGCTACAAGGCCCTACGTCTCCATGAAGCCACTGTTCTAAGTTCCCATTATCATCATACTCATACACAAGCATTCTGCAACAAGAAACAATTGTAATTTCAACCCATCACTCGTAAAAAATTCATTTAACGAAAGGTCAAAATTGCCAATTGAAATAACAATCGGATTAAAATAAATGGTTTGTTATAGAGTTGAAAGTACCAGTGAGCTCCTTCAGCACAATAACCAAGCAGTCTCACCAAATTCTTGTGGCGCACCCGCCCTATTGCTTCAATTTCAACCTTAAACTCTTTTTCGGTTTATTTTAAAAATAATTTTTTTAAAAAAAAATTCACAAATACCGCATTTTTAAGAACATTACAAAACCACACAAAAATGTAGTTTGAGATGGCGGCTTAGACTTGGTGAGGGGCCGCTTGTAGAAGAAGCGGCCCTCCCCCATTTAGTGGCCGCCCAAGTGGAGGGCGGTAACTATGAGATGAGTGGTCAGGCGGCCACTCACTCGTTGAGGATGGCGGCCCCTCAATTTTTTTTAGTTTTTTTTATTAATTTTATTTTGTATTATTTTTATATTTAAAAAAATGATAAATGTTGTTGAAATTTCTTCGTATAAATATAATGAAATCAATGGGATTAGATTCAAATACCAAAAAGATGATCAATAAGAGTTTGATTGTTTGAGATGCATACCGAATTAGTTTTAAAAAATGACAAATTATTAAAACAATAGTGTTTGTCATACATTTCCCGACGTGAGTTAATTTAATATAATAGATATAACAGCAACACCTAGTGATTGTCATCTATTTCCTAATGTAAGAGGTATAGGGTTCAAGTCTCCCTCATAAAAAAAAAATTTTTACTATCGAGTCGCATTGCATCCACCTATATTGATTAATGGAAATTAATTTTGTGTGGTTTATAAATGATTAATTTATTCAAATCGTCAAAATATTAATTATTCAAAGAATTCTTTAAAAAAAAGAGTACAAAATCTGTATGTACAGAGAAGAGACAAAGAAATAATATATCAGAATTATGTTATAAATTTCATTGATCCAAATACAAAATACAGAGCACTTATTAGTTTTTGTGTTCAATGAATGATTTTCCTTGCCCAAGACAAAAAAAAATGGTATGCTTTTTTATGTTTTCGGCATTTCTCGGAAATGTATTTTCTGGAAATAAAGTTGTGAATATTACATATGTTTGGCAATATTTTCGGAAGGAAATATTTAATAACGCAAATATCCAAGTTATATAAGAAATGTTAGATCATTTGTTTTTTTGTAAAAAGAAAGTTCAAATTATGAGGTATTGTGTTAGAATATATTAAGTAATAATAATTGTTTATGGGAAAGATGAAAAGCTAAGTATAAATAATGATTATCGAAAATATATTTTGGGAAAGAAACATAAAATATATAATATTTATGTTTGACTTTATTTTTATGGATGAAATGTTTAATTTTTTAAAGAATACTTTTGAGTAATTAAACATAAAAATAAAATATAATAAATTTAATAAAAAAACTAGAATAAAACGACTAAAAATAAATAAATTTTTTTTAAAGTTGTTATCCAAAACGATGTTTTGGGGTAGTTTTGCAATGTTTTTAAAAATGTGGTATTTTAAATTTTTTTTTTAGAAAAATTATTTTTAAAAATAAACCCTATTTTTCCGCTTGACCCCTTAACAAAAATCCCGATATCAGATATCCAATAAACAAAACGTTGGCGTATAAATTGGAAAGTATCCTATGGATAATTAAGAACTATTATAATGAAATCTGATATATCATCACGAATAACGATAATATCAAAATTAGAAATAATTTATTCTCAAGTTTGAACCCGACAAAAGCTTTCACCTAATATAGTAGTAGGATTCAGAATCACGATATCGCTCCATTAATTATCTCTCATGACCATAACAATGGACTTTAAATGACGCATAAAGAAGTGTGAAATGAAACAAAAAATCGATAAAATGAAATATAGATAGAGGCTTACCAACAGCGAGAGATCTCTGCATATATTTGAAAAATTAAGAGATGGAGAAGCATAAACAGATTCTTATTTTACGAAACTCGAAGCTCTCCTACGAACAGCTCTCAGTAGCATTCAAGTTGAAAGAGGAGCAACTCGAGAAGATGAAGAAGAAGGAGCGAACAAATAACTCTAAAATCCCAAAAGAAAAACACGAGGGAAGTTAATGTTCATTATGCGGGAAATTTAGACTCCGATTACTGCATAAGCAAGTGTGAAAAGAAACAAAATGAAATATAGATTGAGGCTTACCAACGACGAGAGATCTCTGCATATCTTTGACAAATTAAGAGATGGAGAATCATGAACCGAAGAAAATGAAGAATAAGGAGCGAACAAATAACCCTAAAATCCCAAAAGAAAAAGCGCGAGGGAAGTTACTGTTCATTATGCAGGAAATTTAGACTCAGATTACTGTTCATACCCTTCGGTGCTTATTACTGTTCATACCCTTCGGTGCTTATATATATATATATATATATATATATATATATATATATATATATATATATATGAGAATCGTCATGTCGAGAGTTGTCCAATATTGAGAAATTAAAAGTTATGTTAGCTCTTTATAAGATAGATGAGTTACTTCACTCATTGCCAATTTATTTTGAGTTGGAACACCATGCATTCTTAATATGGTATCATAGCAGTTTCTTCATTGCTAATCCGCCCATGCGATTGGCTATTCCGTCCGCATGCTCATCGTTATCCGAGTTATCAGTCCACATGTTTGACTTATATAATGTCAAACGTGAACGGCGTGTTGAGAGATGTCCCATATTGAGAATTTAAAAGTTATATTAACTCTTTATATGATATATGTGTTGCTCGACGATTGTTTTGAGTTGAAATATGTATTCATGATACGTCCCTTCTAGTCAACATAGTTTGTACCTTACCAAGAGTGCTCTTCCTTTATTAATAGTGAAATAGGTATAATTTAAAAAATTATGACAATGATAACAGCTAGAAGATTAGTTTGGGCCTAGGTGCCACGTCTCCTCCGATTCCCTTCTTAATCTATTCAATCGACACACGTCCTTCAATTCCTAAAATACTATATACAGTAGCCCCTTCCGTCTTCGCAAACACCATTTCTGAAACTCCCGGAATGATTCAGCTTATATATGATCATGTGGTCGGCGAAGTGGCGCTGATTTTGCTTCTTCTTTTCCGAATGCCGCTAAGAAAGCCACTTTTAATGTTACTGGACCGATTGAAGATGGGGCGTGGGCCTATCGTGGCTTCCACTGCTAGAGTGGTACGTAGGATAACACGAGGTACCCAAACTCCAGAATTAATCGAGATCAAGGAAGAGTCTGAGAGAAATTCAGGAGAGAAAAGAGAGAAGTATTTCTCCAAAAAGTTCAAAATACAGGTTATCGTGTAGTATACAGTTTCCCTCCTTTTTAACCTCTAACTGCTTTGACTTTTAGTAAACATTCTAACACTAAATGCAAGTGTTGCAGATGGTCCTTAAAACAGGAGCTGTAGACTAGAATATCATCAAAGAAAATGATGACAAAATGGCGAAGATAAGGTTTGAGGATAGTATTCATTGAAGCTTGAAAAGTGGAAGGGGTATTGGTGACTTATAATGGCCTTCATGAGTTCTAAAAAAAGTCTTATGCGGGTCATGTGGGTGCAATCTGATTTCGTGGTATCCTGCTCGGAAATATATTTTGGAGCAGATGGTGGCTCCATGAAGTTCATCTAGGAGGTCATCTATGATAGGAATTGGTAAACGATCTTTTCTAGTGGCATGATTCAAGGCACGATAGTCAATGCAAAAAAGCCAAGTGCCATCTTTTTTCACTAACAATATTGGAGAAGAAAATGGACTTTGGCTTGGTTAATGACTCCAGAATGCAACATCTGGGAAACCATTTTGTCGATTTCTGTCTTTTGAAAGTGAGGATAGCGATAAGGCTTGACGTTGACAGGTTGAGATTTTGGGAGCAAATCAATGTCATGATCTATAAATCAATGGGGAGGGAGTGCTTTAGGCTCTTCAAACACTTCTTTAAACAAATCAAGCAGACAAGAAAGTCATGAGAGTTAGCTGCTACCTGTTGTGTATTCGCATCCTCAGCCTCGATCGTCATTAATTGGAAACAAGTGGAAATATCTTCCGTTTGGGCCATTCTACGGAACTTATGAATTCCATTTGATGTAATTGTAACAATGGCTCACCCTTGAGTCGAACTACCCTGTTCTCCCATTTAAACTCTCTCGAAAGATCCTTATAGTCCACAACAATGGGACCTAGCATCTCTAACCATTGCACACCCAAAACAATCTCTGCACCTTGTAGCACCTTGTAGTGTAACATATAGAAATCGATGGAAAAGAATTCTGAACCCAGAATTCTGTATTCCCACCTGTGGTAACCTACACACATCAAAGATCGCACGGTCCCCGCCAACACTCTGAAATGAGGTGAAGACACCACTGGTAATTGCAAAAAACTTTGCTAGCCTCTCCTGTATGAAGTTGTGTGTACTTCCACTATCAACCAAAGTTTGTACTGAAAACCCATCAATTGATCCCAAGAGTCTAATAGTGCGGGGAGAGCCATAGCATGGAGACTAATCTCAGGGATATCATCCGAATGAGAATGCAAGTCTGCACTGGAAGGTGGAACAAAATCCTGTACATTGTCCTCATCCACAACAAAGCAAAACATTCAACCCTTATACTTGTGGCCACTTAATACTTCTCATGGCAGTTATAACACAAACCCTTCTCTTTTCATGCAGCCATTTCTGCTGGGGTTTAACTTCTTGACAATGACATAGGGTTTAGATTTAGTACTCGGATTAGTAGACTGGGAGTGGTGGAATCGTTGAAGGTCTGGGGTTCCACGTATGCTATCAGATTTCAATCCATCACCCACCATACGCGATTGGAATCGTGTGTTGGAAAATTTATCAAATAAGTGCACAGGCCCATTGCTTGCACGAGTGACTGAGGTCGATACACCTGTATTTCACATCTCAACTCATGTTAAAGGCCTGATATGAAGCAACTAGTTAAGACATTCTCAGGTACTCCTACAATCTTATTAGACAATTGCTCAAACATGTTCTGATAATCCGCTAAGGAACCCAATTGCAGCAGTTTACCTAAACGTCCGAATGAATCCTCATATTCCGATGGACCAAATTGTTTTTCAATTGCTAGTAAAAACTCAGCAAGTGGGAAGAAGACTATTCTTTGTCATCCAATCAAAGCAATCAAGAGCATTGTGAAAAGATGCAATTAGTAAAAATCAAATACCTCTTTCCATGAAATCCAAGCTGACGTATTGTCTCCCGCAAACCTAGGTACTTCCAGACGCATAGATTTCCATGGACCAGGTGAATCCATAGAAATATTTGCCCCTTGATGTGGAACCTGGTTCTGTATTGAGCTCGGAGGTGGTTGATCCACTTATACTCGAGAAGTGCGTCCAATTTATTGATAAACTTTCGCGTCCAGAGTTGCAACCCCAACGACAAATCCTTCACGGAAAGGATTTCAATACTATGCGCTTGATTATCCTGCATCACCGAGAGTTTAGCAAGGATATCATCAATCTTGGCCTGTCGAGTTCCATCCGCCATAATCGAACAATTAACGAGAGCACCAATTTGGTACGCATGCTAATTCAAGGTAGCCAACCTCCAGAATTAATCGAGATCAAGGAAGAGTCTGAGAGAAAAGAGAGGATTCTTATTCTTATTTCTTCAGAAAGTTGACAATACTGGTTATCGTGTAGTATACACTTTCCCTCCTTTCTAACTTCTAAGTGCAGTAACTAACTTTGACTTTTACAACTGACTAATTGACTCTAACTAACACCATTCATTACAATGAATTTCTTCTTAATTTATTCTTAGTAAACTATATAATCTTCCATTCTTCGTGGCTTGCTTCTAGTTCGTTTTCCTGCTGCTGTCATTCCATTTGTATCACGGAGCTATTTTTTTGTAATTATGGTCTCCTTATTGTTTAATATAGATCGAATTCAGGAGCGATCCGAGGAAGGAGGCGGGGTTAATCAAACGGATCAGATTCCCTTGCCCTCTCAGCTTCCTGATGCATCATTTTGGGTAATTTTTTCAGTCCCTGAATAGGTTTCTTGCTAGCAGCATCAGTTTACTGGGAATTGTTTTTCTTTAACCTCGACATACTTGTTGCAACTTCATTAGTTTTTGCAGTAAACATCATTTTTTATGTTTAATATTATTTTTAATTGTTCCACCCGAGTTGGGCAGGAGGAATTTGTTAAGCGCAGGCCTGCTTGCAAATGGTTTTTGATTCTGCTCATTAAAAACTCCCGAGTCCATCCTTCATTGCAGTAGTTGTAATTGTCTCCATATATATATATTGAGAAATGGTAAAAAAAATTATTTTGTTGTATATTTCTTTGTCCCGCAGAATGTTACCATGCTAGTTTGGATGATAGGTATGGAAAATGTTCTTGTATCTGATTGATTTTCAGTTTCCAGGTAGATGTGCTGTTCTTAGTTCATATGCATCTTGAATTAGATATTCTAACGTTCATGGGTAACACATACGTACATCGTGGATTCTATACTTAAAGTGCACACTTTATTAAAGTGAATCGATCTACTGGATTATGTGTTAAAATTTAAGTGCACGAAGAAAGTTTAATTTCTTCAAAGTAACGAATAACAACAAAACAAATACTCATTCGTTCATTAACAAAAACAAGTAACCATTATCCTGCATTCTATCTTAGTTTTATTATCCTTACATTAAGGTGTCTTGAGACTTTATATTGAGCACCAAAGTTGGGGTTTCACGGTTAAGGGATTAAGTGCTGAGTCTGGACACACCTTGTGTGACTTTAATAAAACTATGCGACCTACATGAATTGTATATCGGATGGTTAAGTACTTGGCAATGACATAAGCACATAGCAGAAAAAATGCAACGGTAAATCCAACTTGGTGTTAAATATGTTACCAATGATTGATGAAAACTTTCTTGGTCCCAAATGCAGGTTTTGCACTATTCCATATTGATGATTAACAGAATCCATTACTTTCACATGCTGAGGAAACATTTGGAGGCTGTAAAGAAGTTGGATCAGACACCTGATAATGTAATAATAAGCAAGGGGAAGGGCAAGAGTAAAGCTACAGTGGATCATGAGAATCAAGAGATACCGGGCATAACGAAGCCAGTGAGACTGGTGGAGAATCTTCTCAAATACAATTTTAAGGATAAGAAGCTACTGGAAGAGGCGCTGACTCACCCCTCCTACACTGGATCAGCCTCCTACGAGCGGCTTGAGTTCCTAGGCGATGCGGCTATTCGCTTAGCCATATCCAGTTACCTTTTCATGTTTTACCCAGGCATAGACGAAGGTAAGCTCTCGCTCTTACGCGACGCCAACGTTAGCAATGAGAGGCTCGCACGCATCGCCGTCCGTCACCAGCTGTACAAATATGTCCACTGCAATGGCAACACCCTTGGCGAAAATGTACACAATCTTTCTTGCGTAGGGAACTTTATATTATTTATCACCTTGCATTGTATGGTACAAATATTGAAACTGTGGACATAAAATCCACGTGTTGTACCTATGTTTTTAACTAAATCGCTCTTTTATTTCACTAAATGCACTGATGGTTTTGAATAGCTTGTTTAGAGAGCGAGCAAGTTTTATCTTCGACTTATTAACTCCTTCAGTGTTTAGCAGTTGGCTGATACATTGCGTTTTCCTTGGTTTCTGTGGTTTGCCTTGTGATTTTTCGTTATCCGAGTACTAACTCTTACTGTGCACAGAATTAGTGCTTGGATAGTTTAAGGAACATATACATGGCTGTAGAGCTTGATTAAAGGGATTTACATGAGCAACTAGTATATGTGTGTGGGTCGTTTGACCGGCACATATTTTGAACTTGTGGCCCTTTCAGGGACACGGCTTTGGTTGAGTTAAATATTGTGAAGTTGGTTAAGTTACCGAATAAGCACTTCAGTATGGAGGATATTCCTCTGTTGTATCATGGCAGTGGTTCCATTGATGGCAAAAATTCTTAGGTGGAATTGAATGTAGTATGCATGTATTCTATAGCTATTGGGATTTTGACATAAGAAGTACCCATGTGTGTTATAGATGCATTACTCAATTTTTACCCAAGAATGGATCCATCAATTACCCACTGAATATGCATATCAAATGCTTGTTGGGAAGCTAGGCCAATTTTTAGATATTGGACTCTACCAAAATTGTGTCCCTTGCACGTTTATATTTCAGGTTAGGGAATTTGTTATGGCAGTTCAGCAAGAGGAAGAACCAGAACTGTACGGAGGGTTGATTAAAGCACCAACAATACTTGCAGACATTGTGGAATCAGTGGCTGCTGCTGTGTACGTTGATTGTAACTTCGATTCGAAGGCTATGTGGATGGTCAGTCTTGCTGTTACGTATTTTTCTGCCTCTCTGAGTTAATGTATTTTTTTTGCCTGCCGTACCGAAATACCAATCTGATAGTACACGTTTTTAGTTTAGCCAAATTTGTGGGACTGTTGTCCTTTTTGAAGGCATATCCCACTGATGCCATAGCAGTGATCTGGTGGCGAAGCCTGCTATCTCCATTAGTCAGGCACAAGAAAAGGAGATCGGTGGAAAATGGGCATTAAGAGTTTAAATATTCGCCATCTGGCTGCGAAAGATGCCATATATATTGTTCTTAATCCTTTCTTATTGACTGATGGCCCATATATTAGCTGTTAAGGATTTTTTCCCCAAAATATACCCCAGAAGATCCCTCTCACCTTAGTTTTCTTTGGAATTCACGCTTCAGATCATCAGGGACCTTCTAGAGCCTATTGTTAAGCTTGATATGCTGGAACGAAAACCACATCCGGTGACAATGCTCTATCACCAATGCCAAAAGAATGGAAAGCAAGTTGACATAACATATGAGAAAAATATTGCGAGTGTCTATGTTGATGGATGCTTTGTAGCCTCGGCTTATTCTGCTCAAAGAGAGATTGCAAGGCTACATGCTGCGAAGGCCGCTCTTCATAAGTTGCCTTATGGATCCAGTGACATGAAGATGGTCAATACATTTAGCCAATTCAATAGGGACAATGAAGTTGAAGGAGCAAAACATAAGCTGCATAATCTGTGTGACAAGAAGAAATGGCCCAAACCAAATTACAAGTAAGAATTTTCCAGCTGGAAGCTCATTGTATGAAAACCTATTATGTAAACAAATAAGTCGATTAAAACTTGTTGATTATATCAGCTAATTGCATCTCTGATCCATTCAGATCTTGCATTCCATTTGAAATAGTTTATTTTTCTTGGTTATGTTACCTCACTGATTTTTTTCCTATTTTAATTATGCGCAGAGTTCAAAAAGAGGTTGGCCGGGCTCATGAAAGGAAATATATATGTTCAGTTGAAATTGAAATTGAAATTACTGAACGTGTCCTCTTTGTAAAGGGGAATGAGAAGGCACGAGTGAAAGAAGCGGAGATCTCTGCAGCTTCTGCCATGCTACTTCTTCTGCAAGAGTCTCAGTACTTGTGAAGTTTTAGAAAACATTCTTACTAGCATATTTTGCTCACAGACAATGAAATGTTCTGTGTCGCCGCATGCAAATCCTGTCATGTCCAGGTTTTTGTATTTTGGATCCTAGCCTGTGTACATTAACCAAGATTGTTACATTGGCGACATTATGCAGAATATTTTTGGACGATTAAGTCGCTAACCTCGAACAGTCTTGCTCTAGAAGATTGCTCAATGTCTGGTGTTCGTTTATGTTCTAGTGTGTTTTCCCTGCTGCTGAAAGTATAGAAGTGTAAAAAAGAATAAAGATAATAATACTTTGATCAAGTTGAATAATACTCCACTGAGAAAATAGTAAGGAAGTTATAGGAGCTGCACTTAAAAGCTGCCACCTTCTGCTCTTCGTCTCTTAATAACAAGTTATTTTGTTCTGTAGTAAAACGCAATTATTTATTAATTAATAACTCTAATCAATGTATAATTGCTCAGCCTTGTGTGTTCTTTGACGGTCCTATTTTTATATATCTGGTCTTGTAAATATCAACACATATATAATATAAACATAAATATATATATTTATATATCTTGGTCTTTACAAACATTAATTCATATTTTCTGTTCTTTGAGGTGTACTGTCCCGCATCTGTAACCAATAATTATTGTTTAATTTTCATAGATTTGTGGGAGATTGTGATGAGAAAATTTAATATAAAAAGAGCAACTTGCGATTGTTTCAATCGTGGGAGAGATGCGCTGATTATTATTTACTATTAATTAGTAGCGTTTTACGATCGAAACCCGACATGCTGACGTCAACCGATTAATTTTGTCGCTAATTAAGTACAAATTTTCAGTAGATTATGAACATTTCATTTTGATTTAAATCCCTCCAAATTTACATCCAAACCTAACCAAATTGATTCACCTTTGTCATTGTATAACACACAAAACCAATATTTTTGGGGGGCTTGAGATGTTAGCGCGTGGGTAATATCATAATGCTATAACCAAATGTTCAAAATTAATATGGACATGTAGAGACCATTTTTTAGGTGGACCACATATCCAAATCAAATTTTGACTATTGATTTAAGTATTATGACATTGTATTTACGCTAGCTAGCAAGAACTCACCCTATTTTTGGATGGAAAACCGCCTTCCTTATCTAAATAATCTTTACAATCAACACAAATTGCCTACCACGAATTTCTTTAATTTGTAAAATTCCCATTGGTACTACATTAAAAAAACTTGCCTTCTCAAAAAAAAAAAATTGCATTTGATTCAACCTTTTCAATAGTTATGAATAAATTAAAATCTTTTCAAAAATCTTATACCTGTCTGTCTACCTAGTTAGATGGCCGAATCTTGAATAAGACTCAATGCTTCAACCATTGTTTCCCTAAATCTTGAAATATTAACTCTTACATTCTGTCCATTTAGATACACCTCCCTCCCTGCTTCCACACTGAGCCAGTGGAAGTCTGTCAAAACTGTATGATTCGGGCTCTTGTAAACCCTCGAAATCGAGCTTTCCTCTGGTTCAATCTTGTATCTCAAATAATGCACGTTCATTGCTCGGGCCGGGTTCCCATAATAAGTAGCTGCAGCCCACGGAAGACCAATCAAATCTATTTGCACCATTACTGCACCATCGGGCAAGAAAATCTCGTTTGTTAGACCGGCCCCATGAGCTCCTACGAAAACGCTACATGAGTTTATGTAACTCGCAAAAACTCTCAAATTCGAGATTGTTTTTGTTCTGGCGATGACAATAACTCGGAATCCTAGTTCTTCCATCGTGGAAACCATTTCATCTTCGTTAAGGAATCGTCTCGTTGTTCTTCGGGATAAGAGCATTACAGTAGGCTTTTTGATCTGGGAAACATGACTGAATCTAAGGCCAAAGGATTGTCTAAGAAACTGTCTGAATTCTTGCATGGAATGCCCTTTTGGGATGTCGCTGGAATTTAAAGATAAATGGCCGTGAAATTTGAGCCCGATTACTCCCCCTGGAAAGCAGTGTACACTTTTGTTTACGGCAGGATTTATGATCGGATAATCTGATAACTTATCCAGAGCCTTCCCATATTTTCTCACATATGAAGGATTGTAATCCAGCAGGATAAATTGGACCTGAGATTTGAATATTTTTGTGGTTATGTACAGAGGGATAAGAATTTCGTTGATTTCATGGAAAATGTTTCCCACAAATCCGCTGGATGAGAAAATCACAGCAGGGATTTGGTGATTGTACTGACAAACTGGTAAGGTAACATTCCCCTGTAATATTCTTACAGGGGTGACAGTTTTGAGTAAAACTTCATCTTCTTGCCTAGCGTAAGGCCGAATTACAGTTTCTTGAACGGTCATATTCGAGGGAATACTAATCGTCATTGATCTGGTGTCAAACCGGAAAGGTTGATTTGTAACGCAGTGAATGGAGTCAACTTCAGGATTACACACAAATCCTGTCGTTTCAAGCTTTTCTTGATGTTCCCCTGTAAAAATTCATCAAAAATCTTAAATATCAGAGGATTGATCAAGACAAATATTGCTTACATAAGAAAAATTTCAGACCTTTCACCAGTCTGGAGAGAAGAAAATCCAGAGAATCCTGGTTTTCTTCAACGGTTTCATTCATTCTAATCTTTAATATGTCTGTAGATGAAGTTTCAGAAGTAGAGATGTACTGCATCCCTGCCAATTCCATATAAACTAAACAAACTTCAGATTATGACAGAACAAGAATAATTACTAAGTTAATATATATGATCTAAAACATCTCAAAAAACAAGAAATTCATGTAAACTTACATTCATCTAATCGAATAAAATTAACCCACAAAAAGTCAACATACAGCAAAGGAATCACAAGCAAGAAGATCCATGGAGTTGTACGAGAAAACAGCCTTCTGGGATCTTTCTCCATTGTTCGCTGCATATGGAACTGTTGAAAATTGGTGCTCAAGATGCAAGAAACGAATCTGTAAGTTGATGAGGCCAAAAGAAAGAAAAAAAGAAGAAAAGAAAAGAGAGAATAAAACAATGTCTTGTTGAAGAGATGTATACTTGTTTTGTTTTTGTTTTTTTTTAAATGTTTACGACTCTGCACGCCATATTTTTTGATTGAAGGAGACTTTTTTAAATGTGTGGTTAAGTATCCCTATCTTTATTTACAGCTACTAATCAGTCTATTGTATACAATAATTGCAATTTACGGTTGCTTTATTAATAATCTATAACAATTAAGTTTTTTTGGTTGATGAGTAGATTTGACTATGTTTTCGAAAATTCTTCCGTGAACCAGTTGTGGTCCTGACTCCTGATACATGCACCAACACACACTATATGTGTTGCCGTGTTGGTGTATGTACCGGGACTACACCGGGTCCATGTAAGAATTTTCGCTATGTTTTAACCGGCTTTTTATGTATTTTCTTCGTCACAGAATTCTTGAAAATATTTGAAATTTTTGACTTTCTTAGTGTTGCCTATGGAGAAAAAATATTGATTGCATATGACTGATGATGAAATTTTGCATTTTATCAAAATATGAAATTATAGAAAATTGATTTCTTTTTTTTTAAAAGGAAATTCTTACAGTTTTGCGTTCACAAATGATTTGGTTAAAGGCCAAGGATTGTTTACGTTTGTGGGTTATTGATAGAGGAAATTACGTAAAGGTACCATTTTTCAAAACATCTTTCAACTAAATCTCCTAAAAAAACTCATTCTCAACTAAATACACATTCTATAAAACTTCTTTCAAATAAGTCTATTTTGTCAAACCCTAATCTAATCAGTCCATTTTCATGACTAAAATACCCTTGTTTTAAGAACAACACATGAGATCTTGATCAATTCTTCAGATCCTTTCTTCAACATCACTTTCGGAGCCCCGCTGTGGGAAACGGCGCCCGCCGACATATGACGTGGATTTGAGGCTCCAGCAGCCGGGAAGGGACATTAAATCTAAGCCGTTGGATGGGGGAAACATCGATGATGATCGGGCTTCACCATGGCTGAGGTGGAGCAGCTCGAGAAAGGAAGCAAACAAATTATATTATACAACTCGTCAAACCTTTGTTTTTCGAAGTTATTTGGAATTTTTCAGCTCGTTGCTCATCACTTTTTTTTTCTTTCGATTTTTCCTTATTCGTTATCATATCAACAAAATTGTTATCATGCCGGTGCGTAGTGCATTCCACATGTGATTGTTTATTTCTCTACATATGAACAATTTGTGTTTCTAGTTTGGTTTTACTTTATCTTATGTAGTATCTATGGCTTTTAAATTGGATTCGTTTTGAACTGTTGAACAAGTTATTTCGGCCCTATTCTGTTCAATTTCTTGTGTCTAGCGGTGCATGTAAGTTACATGCACCGTTAGACTCATGCGATGCATAAGTCATGCGGTGCATGTAAATAACATGATTCCACCATAAGAAAGCAACACCTAAGTCTAAAGATGCATGTAAGCTACATACACCAATGAGTCTATCGGTGCATGTGAATTACATGCACCGATAAACTCATGAACTGTCGGTGCATGTAAATTACATGCACAACTGAGTCTATCGGTGCATGTAAATTACATGCACCTATAGACTCATGAACTGCCGGTGCATGTAAATTACATGCACCAATGGTTTCAATATCATTACATTCTCAAAATTTCCATTCAAACAATTGATCGAACATCTCAAATACATTATAATTTTGAGTTTTACATTAAAAATCTACAAACAATCATTACAATAAAATTGAAATTCATAATAAATATAAAATTTTCATTCAAACATTGAACGAACAATTCAAATGCGTTATACTTTTACGTTTCACATTAAAAATCTACGTACAGACATTACAAAAAAATTGAAATTCATAAAAAATATAAAACAAAATCAACACAATCGGTAAATAGAAGAATGCGATGATTTTGTCTTCTTGCACAACCTTTTTTGTTTTCGTTTGACCAGTGCGCGCAGCTCCGACGCCATGGGAGGAGCGACAACTTCCGACGACGGTGTTGGTGGTTGGGACATGTGGCTGATGTGAGGGTTAGAGACTAGAGTTTTGATGTTGAAGGAGGTGATCCAAGGAATGCAGAAGACCATTTTGGTCATTTTGACCAAAATTGGACCTAGTTGAAAGAATTTCTTTTTGGGTGACTGGGCCGAAAAATCTTTTACCAAATAGTATCGTCCCGAAATTTTCCCTTATTGATATTAATGTTATGGGGAATTATTAATAATATTAATAATTTGCACTACTCTATATTAATAATATAGTAGACGTATTTCATTTCATGAATAACATAATTATAATACACTTTAATAAATTAAAGAAACTATAACCATGATAATAAAATCCTAATTTTATATTCTTCTAAGCTCGGCTTCCAACATTAAGTGAGTATTTTAGATTGTTTTTTAAAAAGATTTACTTTTTTTAATAATAAGAAGCATATATTAGGTGTTTAATTTAGTTGTTTCTATTATCATTTCACTAAAAAGTAGGTAAAAGTATAAATCATGAAGCAAGTTATGAGATGTTTTTAACAATTTTAAGTTGAGCATCGACAATTTTATAATAAATTCAAGTTTATTAAAAGGATTCCATATATTTTTTATTTTATATTTTGTAATATGGTTCAAAATTAATTTGTTATATACTATAGATATTATAGAACCCCTTCTCTTCAACAATTTTCCTATTGGCTTTCTATAATAGGGTTAATATTTACTTATTTTAGATTTCTTTAATAGCTTATGTACAAGCTGACGTAAGTACGGTTTTTTATACAATATTTCGGTAGAACTGAGTATTTGGCCATTTATTATGAAAGTGGTACGTGAATTCCTACACACTTTCACTCTTCTTTTTTTATTATTAAAGTCTTACCTAATATTTGATATTTGTAGTATTGGGTAAAACACATTTATATGTATAAATGTATTTCAAATTTTGTTTAAAAATAATGTTTCTTTAATTTTAAACAAAAATAATATATAACTGCTTAGAAATAAGCAATTCGAAACAAACTCTAACTATACTCGCTCCTGTCTTGTGCTTACTTTTCTTTGTAGAGAGCGATGAAAATCGAAATACTCACTCCGATCGGAGTGATGGCAAGCCCCAGCTTCTTCGCCGCCTCCTCTCGGATGAAATTGTGTGTGGCTCCCGTATCCACCAATGCCTTGACTCGTCGCCCCCTGACTAAGGCATCCACAAACATAGACCCACCCTTGGGTCCTTTGGCACGCTCCACCTTTGCCTTGACGGCATTGAGGAGCCTTAGAGATCAAATATGGGTGCCCTCCTCATGTGGCTCACCAGCTTCGTCTGCAAGAGCTGCTAGCTTGTTTACTTTTGGGCAATTGACCATGAAGTGGTCGGTCTTGTGACAAAGGAAACAAGTTCGTTCCCGGTCATTGGGCCTATAGGTTGATGGTCTTGGTGCATTGCCCCTGTTGTAGGTTTGGCTTGAGTTTGACTGGTTGCCTCCCACACCTTTGCCCTTGCCTTTGTTGTTGCCATCGTTGGAGGGCTGCAACTCAATAAGGCTCTCGGCATAAGCAATTGCCGTAGCCAAATCCTGCACTTGACGGCGTTGGAGCTCCTGTTTTGCCCATGGCCTGAGCCCATCAAGGAAAGCGAAGAATGCCTCACGATCCGTCAACTCAGGGATCTCTAATATGATCTCTTGGAACTCCTTGATGTACTCTTTTATAGTTTTGTTGTGTGTGAGCCGTCGTAGGCGTCCCCGAGCCTCATACTCCACATTCTCGGGGTAGAATTGCCGCTTGAGCTCGGCCTTGAAGTCTTCCCATGTAGCCATGCGGCATGTGCCTCGCTCAATATAGGCGTGTCGCCTCCTCCATCATATAGTGGCTGTGTCGGTCAGGAATAGGGGCGTTGTGTGAATCTTGGCCTCGTTGTCCCGTACATTCGAGGCTGCAAAGTATTGCTCCAAGTTCCATAGAAAATTGTCAAGTTCCTTAGCATTGCGAGTCCCATTGTATGGTCTTGGCCTTGTAACATCGATCCTGGTTGGTGCCGTGGTCACATGATCCCCCGCATTGGCCATGGCCCTTTTGCATATAACCATGTCATCCTTGAGCGTTTTGAACTCTTCTTGCAAGGCCTCAATCATGCCCCTGAATTCATCGAATTGATTCTTCACATCAAAATTGAAAGAGTTAATTTGTTGGAGTACCTGACCCTGAAACTCCTCCCCTGAGGTGTTTTCTTCAAGTTCCCGTACCCTCTCGGCCACATCCTCGAAGGCTTGGGAATGATCCGCCATGTATTGCTCCAGTCGGATCATCCGTTTCTCCATCCACCCATAAAGTCGACCGAGGGTTCCCTTGACTGGCCTCGGCCTTTCCTCGGTGCCTTCTCTGGCTTCTCGGGTTGTTGGACCACCCCTGAGTCCGACATTCTTTCTTCTAGCAAACACCAACGAACAACCTTGAGTGCGGAAGCTTTAAGAGCCGACCTAGGCTCTGATACCACTTGTCACGGGATGAGAGCTTTCACCCAAACTTTCTCGAACCCATGCGGCACTTGACTAGTAACCCCGCGTCGCTAGCAAGTCAGCCTTCCTCCCGAGTTGGTTGCTATAGTGCTAGAAAGAGAGAACACAAAGAGATTGAGAGAATGATTTTTATTGTTATGATTTTTATTGTTTGAATACTTGATTGAAAAATTGATGGATACAAATGAACTCCTACCCCCTATATATACAAGTCCACCTCCTCAATGGATGGTTGTGATCGATTTAATCTAACGGTGGAGAATGACCTTCTAGGATCTTCTACACTTCTACATGTTTCTATAAGGTTCCATGGATATCTCCTACAAGATTCTAGAAAACTGTATATTACAAAAGAATATACAAGTGAGACCTAGAATCTTTCGGGGTGCTTTAAAGTGTTCTTCAAACTTCTGGGAGCTTACGGGATGTCCCAAAGCCTCTTAATATGCCCGAATCCGCTAGAAAGTTCCGGAGTGTAACATTATGTACAAGCTGACGTAAGTACGATTTTTTATACAATATTTCGGCAGGACTGAGTATTTTGGCCATTTATTATGAAAGTGGTACGTGAATTCCTACACACTTTCACTCTTTTTTTTATATTAAAGTCTTACCTAATATTTAATATTTGTAGTATTGGGTAAAACACATTTATATGTATAAATGTATTTCAAATTTTGTTTAAAAATAATGTTTCTTTTAATTTTAAACAAAATAATATATAACTGCTTAGAAATAAGCAATTCGAAACAAACTCTAACTATACTCGCTCCTGTCTTGTGCTTACTTTTCTTTGTAGAGAGCGATTAAAATCGAAATACTCGCTCCGATCGGAGTGATGGCAAGCCCCAGCTTCTTCGCCGCCTCCTCTCGGATGAAATTGTGTGTGGCTCTCATATCCACCAATGCCTTGACTCGTCGCCCCCTGACTAAGGCATCCACAAACTGTGATGCCCCGAAATTAATTAATTGCAGTTAAGGCATTAATTATATTTATATGATGAATCTTGTGGTAATTGATTTATATGATGGGTAATAAGATGTTAACATGATTTTATTGTGTCGATCACTATATATGAGGAAGATGTGAATTTAGAGGAAGTATGTTGCATTTTACTAAATTCTTATAAAATGCCATGAAGAAGTATTTTATGAATCATGATAAGTTTGGGGTGTGATTTTAAATTAATCCCCAACCCCTTCTTTTTAACCCTTCACCCATCATTTTAACCCCATTTGACCTTTACTCTTTTAAAACCCCCAACCCATCCTCAACCCTAAACCACTCCACATTTTCGAAATTGTTCAAGGGAGCAAGGAGGAAGCTTCACAAAAACTTTGTTTGTGTGATCCTTGTTAGGATTTGGAGCCTACAAGAGGTATGGAACCATTCCTAAAAGTTTTATGATGTTTGGTGTTGAAATGGGTTGATTTTGAAGTAGATTTTGTGGGTTGTTTTGGGGTATGTGTTATATATGTTTGGGGTATGATTTTTGAAGTGTTTTATGTGGGTTTTAGTGGGTTATGATGTTATTGTTATTGTTGGGAAGTTTGGTTTTGAAAGGTATGAAGAGAAGCTTGAAAAATGTACATTAATGGCGAATTTTCGGGACTCAGCACTCGGCGATCGATCGCCCGTTCTTGGCGATCGATCGCGAGCCTCCAGTGCACGCCAGTAACGTTTGGCGATCGATCGCCACTTTTGGGCGATCGATCGGCGAGGCTGGCGATCGATCGCGCCAAAAGTGGCGATCGATCGCCAAGAAGAAAATTTTTGCCCCTCGTCCAGTGTAGTCTCGCGATCGATCGCGCCTGGCCAGCGATCGATCGCGAGATGTAAAAATGTGGATTTTTGATATTTTTGTGGGATTTTTGGATATTGGACTATATTTATCTTCTAATATCAATTTGTATGGTTATGTAGAACCATCCCAGGTACCCACGACTTCAAGGAGATAAAGTCCTCCGACTCCTCCATTTTGGGAATTAAGGTACGTAAGAGACGTACGAGCATCGGACGGTAAACCATACTCCTATATTATAATCATACTATGATTGTATAAGAATTTACGATGTTATGATGATGCGTATGATGAATAAAGATGATAAGATACTTGATAAGTAAAGATGATTATTATGATGAATAAAGATGATAAGATACTTGATAAGTAAAGATGATTTTTATGATGAATAAAGATGATAAGATACTTGATAAGTAAAGATGATTTTTATGATGAATAAAGATGATAAGATGCTTGATAAATAAAGATGATTTTCATAATGAATTAAGATGACGAGACGCTTACGATGATGTTATGATAAATGATGATGATGCTTATGATAAGTTACGATGACGCTTACGATGATGTTATGATAAATGATTATGATGTTTATGATGAATTTAAGATGAAGAGACGCTTACGATGATGTTATGATAAATGATGATGATGCTTATGATAAGTTACGATGACGCTTACGATGATGTTATGATAAATGATTATGATGTTTATGATGAATTAAGATGAAGAGACGCTTACGATGATGCTATGATAAATGATGATGATGTTTATGATAAGTCACGATGACGCTTACGATGATGTTATGATAAATGATGATGATGTTTATGATGAATTAAGATGAAGAGATGCTTACGATGATGTTACGATAAATGATGATGATATGACGTTACTATAACGATTATGATGAGACGATGGTGTCTATAAGATGATAATGCTTATATGATAATGATGTTTATAAGATGATGTTTATAAGATGCTACGATGTTTTTGATGAATATGAAACTATGTTCTTAAGAGTGGTTGAATGTCCGGTGGTTATTATGGGCAAGCGAGGAAGGTCTTGCCGCTCACATAAATGAGCGATGGGGTACATCCGCTATCAAGGTGTAGCGATGGGTATCATCCGCTGAGCGATGGGGTACATCCGCTATCAAGGTGTAGCGATGGGTATCATCCGCTGAGCGATGGGGTACATCCGCTATCAAGGCGTAGCGAGGGGTATCATCCGCTGAACGAAGAGATACATCCGCTATCAAGGCGTAGCGATGGGTATCATATGATGTGTTATGTCGAGCGAGGGGGCCAATTATACCGCTGTCATAATGGAACCCGGACAGTCCCATTTCTAATTAACATAGTTTGTTGTGAGCATATATGTGAAGTATGATTTTAATCATTTATGTCGAGAACTAACGATTATATGCATGACCATGAAACAGGGACAACCAAAGAGGGTTAATGCGATTAACCAGGAAGTATACGTTACCCATTTACTTCATGCATTTATTTATATGCCATTGCCCTATGATTTTGAGTAATGACGAATATGCTCACGATGGGTTGTTCCTGTAGGTACACATTTGGATTTGAAGGGCTAAGGGCAGGGTTGAAGAAGTGAGCTTCGAGATGCCTTATGAATTAGGATTCAGGAATTGGTATAGTCTCTACTCTAGGAGTAGTATAATTCTATAGTGCCATTCATTTGAGAATGTAATTAATTTGCTTAAAGTTTTATTTTTGGCCTGTAATTCTAATAACTCGCGTAATAACCGGAGCCCTAAGAGATCATCAATGCATGTTTAGTCCCTAATATGTTGTCAATATGATGTTAAGGTAGGAAGACCCTACATTAGTGGTATCAGAGCAGTGGTTAGATAACCCGGGAACGAGTGAAGGGTAGCCTTAGCAATAAGTTGGCTAGGTGCTTACTTTTAACATGTTTTATGCATATGTTGCATATGAAGGATAACATGTTTTGTTTCTCTAACGATGTATTATATGAACTGCTTTTGGGTATTGTTGTTAACCCTTGTGTTGCAGCATAGCAGCAAATGCAGAAGTAAGTGATACGATGTTATATGCACTTCTCCGTCGCCCACGCCTCTTGTAGTCTCGACCCCCGCTGGAAGAAGTTTAATAACTAATCAAGTGGTTTATGACAGCCTCATTTATTTTGAGGGTACCGAGCTGAGGACAGACTTGGTTAATCTGGGAATGTCAGACTTCGAATGCATTGTGGGCATCGATGTGCTGAACAAGTATCAGGCAGTTGTGGACTGCAGGCAAGGACTATCCGAGTCAAGTCTGTTATGGGAGTCCAATGGACATTCCATGGGGATGGTTCCCGTTCAAGGATTCCGTTAATATCTGCTGTTAAGATGGCACATATATTGGAATAAGACCATAAATGATATCTTATCTATGATGTTGATATTACAGAAAAGAGGAAAGAGTTAAAGGTTGAGGATGTGCCCGTAGTGGCGGTGTCTCCTGATGTATTTCCGGAAGAGATTCCCGGATTCCCACCGACGAGAGAGGTCGAGTTTGGGATTAAGTTACTACCAGGGACGTCTACCATTTCTCGTGCCCTGTATAGGATGGCACCAGCGGAACTAAGGGAGTTAAATGTTCAGTTGCAGGAGCTCCTTGACAAGGGCTATATACACCCTGGGGTGCACCAGTTTTATCTGTTAAGAAGAAAGATGGTTCAATGCGGCTGTACATCGATTTCAGACAACTGAACAAAGCCATGATGAGGAATAAGTATCCACTTCCGAGGATGGATGAATTGTTCAATTAGCTGCAGAGTACGAGGCTCTATAGTAAGATCGATCTGAGACCGGGGTATCATCAGATTCGAGTTCGAGAGGATGATGTACATAAGACAGCTTCCAGGACTAGATGTGGGCATTACGGATTCTTAGTCATGCCTTTGGGGTGACGAATGCCCTAGCTGTTTTATGAGCCTAATGAACAGAATGCCCCAACCATGTTTGGATCAGTTCGTCATAGTTTTCATTGACGATGTGCTTATTTACTCTCGGACTGAAGAGGAACACGTAAAGAACTTGAGAACAGTACTCCAGATCCTTAGGGATTGCCAGACCCCTGACACGGCTGACTCAGAGAGGAGTGTCGTTCTATTGGTCCGAAGCTTGTGAGGAAAGCTTCCAAGAATTGAACCGTTGTTTGACTACGACACCTATATTGGTAATTCTTTTTGAGAATAAAAGGTTTGCCTTGTACACGATGCATCTGGCTTGTACATCGAGGCGGTTGAAACCACAGTAGGATAGGTACCCAGTCCATGATTTGGAGCTGGCAGTCATTATTTCTGCCTTGAAGATTTGGAGGCATTATTTGCATGGTACGTCGTTTACCATCTACACGGACCATAAGAGCCTGAATTTTTTGTTCACACAGGCTGAATCGAATATGCGACAAAGAAGATGGGTGGACTTACTCAAAGATTTTGATTGTGAAATTGAGTACCATCCAGATGAAGCGAATTTGTTAGCAGACGCCTTAAGTCGAAGGTGAAGAGTACTGCTGAGGATGTCATGAGTTTATCAGCTATGATGACTTCTTATTGCCATCTGGGCTATGATTTCGAAGTGGACACGTCGCCGGTACGAGTGTCGACCTTATTGGCCGAGCCAGACATAGTTGAGGCTATCAGGAAAGCCCAGAGGTCAGATGATGAGGTTCCGAGGTGGTCATTATTGGTACTTCGGGGTCAGCCATCAAAGTTAGAATGGCTGAGGACGATTCCTTGAGATTGGACAACCGATGGGTAGTCCCAGATACGCCGGAGTTGCTTAAAAGAATGTCAGAACGGGCTTATAGTAGTCGATTCAGTATCCACCTAGGAGTAAGGAAAATGTATAAGGACCTAAGTGGTCAGTTTTGGTGGAGACGCATGAAGCACGATGTGATCGCTTTCGTTAAAAGATGTTTGATCTGCCAACAGGTAAAGGCAGAAAGGCAGAGGCCTGGTGGCGAGCTGAAGAGCTTGGAGGCACCTAAGTGGAAGTAGAGGCATATCATTATAGACTTTGTGACCCACTTGCCAAGGACGGCCTCAGGATTTGATGCGATCTAGGTGATCGTAGATAGGCTGACGAAGGTAGCTCACTTCATCCCCTACTGTATGACTTTTGCGTACCTAAAGATGACCCAATTATATGTGCGGGATGTGGTGAGATTACATGGTGTTCCAGTCTCGATGGTGTCTGACAGAGACCCAAGGTTTACTTCGCACTCGAGGATATGATGAGGACATGTGTATTGGAGTTTGATACTCCGTGACAAGATTCAATACCACTGGTAGAGTTCTCCTTTAATAACAGCTATCAGGCGAGCATTCAAATGGCCCTTTGAAGCTCTTTATGGACAACGATGTAAGTCACCGCTGTATTGGGAGGACTTGACTAGTAAAGCGATCGGAGGACCGGATATGATTAAGGATATGTAAGACAAGATAAAGTTGATACGCCAAAAGATGAAAGTGGCCCAAGATAGGCAAGCAGCCTACGCCAATAAGCGGCGACGGGCGCTAGAATTCCAAGTAGGAGACAGGGTCTTCTTAAAGATCTCACCCTTCAGGGGTGTGGTCCGTTTTGGTATGCGGGGAAAGTTATCTCCGAGATATGTCGGACCGTATGAGGTATCGCAGCGTATTGGTACATTGGCTTACCGTTTGGCTCTACCGCCGTCTTTATCTGGAATTCATGATGTCTTCCATATTTCTATGTTGAGAAAGTATGAGCCAGACCCGTCTCATATTTTACAGCCTACTGAAGTGCAGTTGGATTCAGATGTATCCTACGTTGAACGACCGGTCAGAATTCTGGATCGTGAGGATCGCAGACTACGAAGTAAAGTTATACCGATGATCAAAGTTCAGTGGGATAGTCGGGGTGTCGAGGAGGCTACGTGGGAGACGGAACGGCATATGGTACAGCACTACCCGGAACTATTCTCTGGTATGTGATTTATGTCTAGTTTCTTTTGGGGTAAGTGCATGCGATTTCGAGGACGAAATCTTGTAAGTAGGGGAGTAATGTGTTGCCCCGAAATTAATTAATTACAGTTAAGGCATTAATTATATTTATATGATGAATCTTGTGGTAATTGATTTATATGATGGGTAATAAGATGTTAACATGATTTTATTGTGTCGATCACTATATATGAGGAAGATGTGAATTTAGAGGAAGTATGTTGCATTTTACTAAATTCTTATAAAATGCCATGAAGAAGTATTTTATGAATCATGATAAGTTTGGGGTGTGATTTTAAATTAATCCCCAACCCCTTCTTTTAACCCTTCACCCATCATTGTAACCCCATTTCACCTTTACTCTTTTAAAACCCCCCAACCCATCCTCAACCCTAAACCACTCCACATTTTCGAAATTGTTCAAGGGAGCAAGGAGGAAGCTTCACAAAAACTTTGTTTGTGTGATCCTTGTTAGGATTTGGAGCCTACAAGAGGTATGGAACCATTCCTAAAAGTTTTATGATGTTTGGTGTTGAAATGGGTTGATTTTGAAGTAGATTTTGTGGGTTGTTTTGGGGTATGTGTTATATATGTTTGGGGTATGATTTTTGAAGTGTTTTATGTGGGTTTTAGTGGGTTATGATGTTATTGTTATTGTTGGGAAGTTTGGTTTTGAAAGGTATGAAGAGAAGCTTGAAAAATGTACATTAATGGCGAATTTTCGGGACTCAGCACTCGGCGATCGATCGCCCGTTCTTGGCGATCGATCGCGAGCCTCCAGTGCACGCCAGTAACGTTTGGCGATCGATGGCCACTTTTGGGCGATCGATCGGCGAGGCTGGCGATCGATCGCGCCAAAATGGCGATCGATCGCCAAGAAGAAAATTTTTGCCCCTCGTCCAGTGTAGTCTCGCGATCGATCGCGCCTGGCCAGCGATCGATCGCGAGATGTAAAAATGTGGATTTTTGATATTTTTGTGGGATTTTTGGATATTGGACTATATTTAGCTTCTAATATCAATTTGTATGGTTATGTAGAACCATCCCAGGTACCCACGACTTCAAGGAGATAAAGTCCTCCGACTCCTCCATTTTGGGAATTAAGGTACGTAAGAGACGTACGGGCATCGGACGGTAAACCATACTCCTATATTATAATCATACTATGATTGTATAAGAATTTACGATGTTATGATGATGCGTATGATGAATAAAGATGATAAGATACTTGATAAGTAAAGATGATTATTATGATGAATAAAGATGATAAGATACTTGATAAGTAAAGATGATTTTTATGATGAATAAAGATGATAAGATATTTGATAAGTAAAGATGATTTTTATGATGAATAAAGATGATAAGATGCTTGATAAATAAAGATGATTTTCATAATGAATTAAGATGACGAGACGCTTACGATGATGTTATGATAAATGATGATGATGCTTATGATAAGTTACGATGACGCTTACGATGATGTTATGATAAATGATTATGATGTTTATGATGAATTTAAGATGAAGAGACGCTTACGATGATGTTATGATAAATGATGATGATGCTTATGATAAGTTACGATGACGCTTACGATGATGTTATGATAAATGATTATGATGTTTATGATGAATTAAGATGAAGAGACGCTTACGATGATGCTATGATAAATGATGATGATGTTTATGATAAGTCACGATGACGCTTACGATGATGTTATGATAAATGATGATGATGTTTATGATGAATTAAGATGAAGAGATGCTTACGATGATGTTACGATAAATGATGATGATATGACGTTACTATAACGATTATGATGAGACGATGGTGTCTATAAGATGATAATGCTTATATGATAATGATGTTTATAAGATGATGTTTATAAGATGCTACGATGTTTTTGATGAATATGAAACTATGTTCTTAAGAGTGGTTGAATGTCCGGTGGTTATTATGGGCAAGCGAGGAAGGTCTTGCCGCTCACATAAATGAGCGATGGGGTACATCCGCTATCAAGGTGTAGCGATGGGTATCATCCGCTGAGCGATGGGGTACATCCGCTATCAAGGTGTAGCGATGGGTATCATCCGCTAAGCGAGGGGGTACATCCGCTATCAAGGCGTAGCGAGGGGTATCATCCGCTGAACGAAGAGATACATCCGCTATCAAGGCGTAGCGATGGGTATCATATGATGTGTTATGTCGAGCGAGGGGGCCAATTATACCGCTGTCATAATGGAACCCGGACAGTCCCATTTCTAATTAACATAGTTTGTTGTGAGCATATATGTGAAGTATGATTTTAATCATTTATGTCGAGAACTAACGATTATATGCATGACCATGAAACAGGGACAACCAAAGAGGGTTAATGCGATTAACCAGGAAGTATACGTTACCCATTTACTTCATGCATTTATTTATATGCCATTGCCCTATGATTTTGAGTAATGACGAATATGCTCACGATGGGTTGTTCCTGTAGGTACACATTTGGATTTGAAGGGCTAAGGGCAGGGTTGAAGAAGTGAGCTTCGAGATGCCTTATGAATTAGGATTCAGGAATTGGTATAGTCTCTACTCTAGGAGTAGTATAATTCTATAGTGCCATTCATTTGAGAATGTAATTAATTTGCTTAAAGTTTTATTTTTGGCCTGTAATTCTAATAACTCGCGTAATAACCGGAGCCCTAAGAGATCATCAATGCATGTTTAGTCCCTAATATGTTGTCAATATGATGTTAAGGTAGGAAGACCCTACACAAACATAGACCCACCCTTGGATCCTTTGGCACGCTCCACCTTTGCCTTGACGGCATTGAGGAGCCGTAGAGATCCAATCTGGGTGCCCTCCTCCTGTGGCTCACCATCTTCGTCTGCAAGAGCTGCTAGCTTGTTTACTTTTGGGCAATTGACCATGAAGTGGTCGGTCTTGTGACAAAGGAAGCAAGTCCGTTCCCAGTCATTGGGCCTATAGGTTGATGGTCTTGGTGTATTGCCCATGTTGTAGGTTTGGCTTGAGTTTGACTGGTTGCCTCCCACACCTTTGCCCTTGTCATCCCTCTTGCCTTTGTTGTTGCCATCGTTGGAGGGCTGCAACTCAACAAGGCTCTCGGCATAAGCAATTGCCGTAGCCAAATCCTGCACTTGACGGCGTTGGAGCTCCTGTTTTGCCCTTGGCCTGAGCCCATCAAGGAAAGTGAAGAATGCCTCACTATCCGTCAACTCATGGATCTCCAATATGATCTCTTGGAACTCCTTGATGTACTTTTTTATAGTTTTGTTGTGTGTGAGCCGTCGTAGGCGTCCCCGAGCCTCATACTCCACATTCTCGGGGTAGAATTACCGCTTGAGCTCGGCCTTGAAGTCTTCCCATGTAGCCATGCGGCATGTGCCTCGCTCAATATAGGCGTGTCGCCTCCTCCACCATATAATGGCTGTGTCGGTCAGTAATAGGGGCGTTGTGCGAATCTTGGCCTCGTTGTCCCGTACATTCGAGGCTGCAAAGTATTGCTTCAAGTTCCATAGAAAATTGTCAAGTTCCTTAGCATTGCGAGTCCCATTGTATGGTCTTGGCCTTGTAACATCGATCCTGATTGGTGCCGTGGCCACATGATCCCCCGCATTGACCATGGCCCTTTTGCATATAACCATGTCATCCTTGAGCGTTTTGAACTCTTCTTGCAAGGCCTCAATCATGCCCCTGAATTCATCGAATTGATTCTTCACATCAAAATTGAAAGAGTTAATTTGTTGGAGTACCTGACCCTGAAACTCCTCCCCTGAGGTGTTTTCTTCAAGTTCCCGTACCCTCTCGGCCACATCCTCGATGGCTTGGGAGTGATCCGCCATGTATTGCTCCAGTCGGATCATCCGGTTCTCCATGCCACCCATAAAGTCGACCGAGGGTTCCCTTGACTGGCCTCGGCCTTTCCTCGGTGCCTTCTCTGGCTTCTCGGGTTGTTGGACCACCCCTGAGTCCGACATTCTTTCTTCTAGCAAACACCAACGAACAACCTTGAGTGTGAAAGCTTTAAGAGCCGACCTAGGCTCTGATACCACTTGTCACGGGATGAGAACTTTCATCCAAACTTTCTCGAACCCGTGCGACACTTGACTAGTAACCCCGCGTCGCTAGTAAGTCAGCCTTCCTCCCGAGTTGGTTGCTATAGTGCTAGAAAGAGAGAACACAAAGAGATTGAGAGAATGATTTTTATTGTTTGAATACTTGATTGAAAACTTGATGGATAAAAATGAACTCCTACCCCCTATATATACAAGTCCACCTCCTCAATGGATGGTTGTGATCGATTTGATCTAACGGTGGAGAATGACCTTCTAGGATCTTCTACACTTCTACATGTTTCTATAAGGTTCCATGGATATCTCTTACAAGATTCTAGAAAACTCTATATTACAAAAGAATATACAAGTGAGACCTAGAATCTTTCGGGGTGCTCTAAAGTGTTCTTCAAACTTCTGGGAGCTTACGGGATGTCCAAAGCCTCTTAATATGCCGGAATCCGCTAGAAAGTTCCAGAGTGTGACATTATGTACAAGCTGACGTAAGTACGGTTTTTTATACAATATTTCGGCAGGACTGAGTATTTTGGCCGTTTATTATGAAAGTGGTTCGTGAATTCCTACACACTTTCACTCTTTTTTTTTTATTTAAGTCTTACCTAATATTTGATATTTGTAGTATTGGGTAAAACACATTTATATGTATAAATGTATTTCAAATTTTGTTTAAAAATAATGTTTCTTTTAATTTTAAACAAAAATAATATATAACTGTTTAGAAATAAGCAATTCGAAACAAACTCTAACTATACTCGCTCCTATCTTGTGCTTACTTTTCTTTGTTGAGAGCGATTAAAATCGAATTACATAAAAATAAACAATTTGGGTTTTATTGATTAGGGTGGCACATAATTGAGGTGTATTTTTTTTGAAAATTGACTACAATTATCAATTTTGTACACATTCTTTTTATGAAAGATTCTTTTTTATTTGTTAAATATTAAATCAAAATTGATGGCAACTGCTTTATATCGTTTTCTGATAATTTCACAATTTTCAATCGATGAACAGCTAAGCATTTCTTAAAGACAGACAAGTGTTTGCCTAATTTTGTAATAATAAATAAAATAATATTTAGGCTCTCCATGTTCTCATAATTTTTGGTAATAATAATCCTCCTTGACTTTTAAAATATATTAAAGCTAGAACATTCCATCATTCATGGCTTCTCATTTTGTGCAAATAACCTTCCACATTAGACTTTTTTCCCCTTCTTTTTCTTAGTTTTGTTTTTTACTAATCAAACCAATTTATAATATTAAGGCACAGTGCATTGATAAATGTGGGATAAACCATATTTTTTAATTAATCATCAATCACTTATCATATTTCATCATTTATATCAAACGGTACCTTAAGGTATATGAGATGCATGCAAAATAGTTCATTAAACATATCTACTATATGTCAAATACTAAATCAATATAATAAAGACTTCGAATGGTGTTTAGCATAGTTAATATATCTATACATTTTGAATGAATTCATTAAAAAAAATAAAAATTACGCATACATGCAATTTATACACAAGAAAATTTGAAAAAAAAAACAAAAAACAAAAAAAAACAACGCCATGAAGTTCCAGGCAGGATAATTTATCATCCCCTTATTTACACACAACCTAGGGCCTAGATTTATAACTATATTACCGAAAAATGCTTGTATAGATGAGGTGTGGTCTTCGTTTGGTTTAAAATTATTGGTATGTTAATTTATGTATTTTTCATCTAAAATTTGTTATGTTTTAATATTAAATTGGTGTATAAGTTATACATATGATTGCCTGAGAAAATGTCTGAAATCTGACTTGAATATCCCCCGGGAATTTCACTGGAATTTAAGACCACTATCAGAACCAAGAAAACAGTGCATACTTCCATTTGAAGCTGGATTCATGACCTCAAAGGCTGATAAATGTGACAAAACCTTGCCGTATTTTAGCCATGAATGATTATGGCATGTAGTCCTCAAGAATGAAAAGTACCCGGGATTAGAACTGTTTAGTGGTGATGAACAAGGGGGTTATTATTTCACTAATTTCATGGAAAACGTACCTGTGCTGCCTGAAGACAAAACAACATCAAGGATTTCGGTTTTATTGTTGCTGCCCTTAAGGGCACTGCCTCAGGGGCATCATCCACCATCCACTTGGAATCTTTTTTTTCTTTTTTAAAAAAAAGATTCCAAATGAATGGTGATGATGCCCTTAAGGGCACTATCCTTAAGGGCGTCATCAAACAAACCAAGGATTTCGTGCTTGTATCACAAAAAGGTGGATTTTCTCTGATGTATGTGAAGACCCGGATTTGAGGTCATCTAACATGTGAGGTAATTGTTGCAAGTTAAACTAGTTGGGTATTTAAAATTCTAAGTGTTATAGTTTAACTAGAACACTATTAATTTAGTTAGTTTATTTAGTGTTTAGTAGGGATAGAATCCATGATTAAAAGAGGTGGCAATTCTCTAAACTCTAGCAAAGAATTTCAATACATCAAGGAGTCCTCATCCATCTCAAACTCATCCCTTAACCATCGAATTTCAGCAGCTCAAGATCGAAACAGAATCAGATTCACCACAACAAATCTGCACTAACCTTCTCCTATATTTTCGATTAAGTGTCCTACTCAAACACCTCAGCTTGGCTCCACTTTTGCCTATAAATAGAGCCACCTTTGGTAGAATAATTACATCACAAGCCACATTCCTTCTCATCCTCCAAAAGCCGAGAACCCACGTCCCTGTCCAGCAAATCAAGTGGCTAAGTTCCTCCTCATCGCCTCAGCAAATCTGCATCGATTTCCCTATAGTTTCAAATTGTTATACTTCCAAAACTCCTCAAACTTCTCCTTGAAACTCTCGATTTAGCCTTGGCAAGAAGTTCATAAGATAAGCTGCTAAGTTTCAACTTGTTCCACCTCTCCAACCTCATCCAGAATCGAATCTGAATCCAAGATCCAACCTAGCCAATCTGCTTGAGATTTGTTCAGGACTTTTGTGCAGATTGTTAGCCAACAATTTCGAATAAGTGCACCTCCAAAACTCCTTAAGTTGGCCACAACCTTTCTCTATAAATAGAGCAAACCTTGGGTGTATTATACACAACAAAAAGCCATAGCTCCTGCGTTGATCTATTCCAGAAACTTTCCAGCAGAAGCTTCGATATCCTTTCAGCCCAAGTCCAACTCTTTACAGCAGCAGAATTTGAAGGTGTTACCTTGTGAATTGCCAAGGATTCTAGCCACTAATAAGCCCTAAAATTCCACAATTTAAAATACCAAAAAGCCACGGCAACAAGTCTGGAAATTCAGTAATTGATTCTGAATAATTCACCTTCACGATTTATCAAGTTTCAGAGGGCAAATAAGCCTTCGAAAATCTGTCCTAAAAGTCTTCGAAAAAGACACATAGTAGAGGTGTGCGGTTACTGTTCATAGTGGAAGATTTGAATCCGTTCGTTTCGTACCGTCAATTACTCAAACACGCATCAAAGCACTGTAAGTGGGCTTTTGTTATATATATTCGTTTCGTTTTCTAAAAATCGTATAGTATGTTTTGAAATCCCAATCGATATGTATTATGTTGAAATTATGAAAATATATTTTGTAAGCACGTTAAACTTGAAATCTAATTGGATTTGGATCCCCATGACCCTGATGCGGTGGGGTGTAACCGCTAAAAGAACATTATACGGTGGTAATCCGTTGTTTCTGGATTATCCAGACCCTTTATTCGTGGGTTAGCCGATGTTATGACCTCATCTCTATGAGGGATAAGTCTAGAGACTGATATCAGTACCAAGAAGAGAGTAGAATGCTTTACTGTGCTTAAGTATACGAAAATTATGAAACGATATGTTATGTCATGGCTCGTAAGGGCAAATCAAGTATGTTAAGATACATTCATATCGGTTTATGCAAGTTTTATGATCCAAGTTTATGAAAAGTATGTATATGTATGATATCGATTGCCCCCCACTTGCTGAGTGTTTTCCAAAGCACTCAACCCCTTACTCTACATCCTCAGATAAAGCCGAAGAAGAATTAGAACAAGAAGAAGAGCACCAATTTTGGGGTTGGTGAAATCAAGTCCGCTGCGTAGATCAAGATCTTTTATGTTTTCAAGTTTTCCAGTTTTAAGACAATCTTATTTATTCAGTTGTTAAGTTTTTAATTCCGCATTTCTTTATTCATTGTAAAGACAATGGTTTTTATTTTTATGGAAAAAGACTGGCATTTCAGTTGTTATGATATTATGAGGCTTATTGATTTCAAGTTGTTTATGGAAATCAATGCCGGTGTTAGTGACCCCGGTCTCGGGGCGTGACAATGTATCCATGTCGAATAATATGAACAGGTGTGATAGATTTGAGTTCTTTTTCTTGTTTCGCGTAAGGCCGAATAATTGTTTCTTGCTCAGGTGTCTCGTTTGATGAAATGTAAACTGTCATGTCCCTGGTGTCGATTTTTACAGGCTGATTCGTTACACATACCATATTGTTTACTGATGTTTCACATGCTAAGCCAGTGGATTCAAGATTTCTTCTATCATAATTTGTTTCAAACTTTTTTCTCCCAAGTGGAAAACTTAGAGAAAAAAACACATAAATGAATATATGTGGACCTGATTTTACAAGTCTTGACAAATGAAACTTCATCAATCCCAGGTCGCCATGTGTTCTATTAATGGCCTTTCCAGGGCTGAAGCTGGTTTCCCCTGTCAGAAGAAATTTAAACAATTATTACAAAGTTAGCCAAATCAGTGGTTGGAGTACATAGGAAATACAATAGAAATGCTAAGAAAGGGAAGATTACATCTATGAAATGGAAGAGCTGAATTCTCTCAAAAGAGATCAACATCAATAAAAAGCAAAGGAAGGGTAACGAGAAAATCGGCACGAAAACATGGAGCTTTGAGTTTCTCCATTTTTGGCTACTTTCAGAAATTTCTTGAATGTCTTTTACATGTAATGAAAGAGACCATGGCCGGCAATTTCTTCAAAAATACAAGAAAATGTCAATACATTATAAGTTATAACTTCAATATTTCTTTAACTTTATCTACATGTTTATCCACGTATCACTCTTTCATATTTGTATTCATTTATAAATAACTATATAGTTCATGGGTAACAATATAGTATTGTAGGAGACGGTTCCAATTTGTCCTTCCGAGACATTATTTTTTAGTGGGTGGGTGGGCTAAATCGTTTTTTTTGTGTCAAATGCGACTCGAATTCGAATCTGCCCAAAGGTATTTGATCTCTTATCCATCCGGCAAGGCCGGAGAGGTTATCCAAGACATTTTTAGTTTTAAGTTACATTTAATAAGAGCTACATTTTTAAATAACATTTATGTAGTCCATGAGCCATTCAATATCTAGAACATGTGCCCAAAAGCACACGTTTATCGGTGATTGTATTCAGTTGTTGGAAAATTGACCTTGAAATTTTCTTAGTGGGAAATCCTCCACCTACCCACCACCAAGAAAAATGTGATAAAAAAAGTGTAAACATCGAAGACTGAAAGAGTTTATTTTATTGATTTTTCAATATATTTTTAACTTTCCCTTTTTCTCAAGGTTCGATTAAGATAGTGGGACAAAGTTTGTACGTGTGATTGAAGCCAAATTAAGGATAAAGTGATAGTCATCTGAAAAATCCCATGTAGTTAGGAATAACCATTTTCTAAATCAACACACAATGCTTGTAGTGACATATGTATAGTAATTTATTTTTTGATAATTTTTACGAAAAATAAAATATATAAAATATTATAAATGCGGTGTGTGTAATTGCTTATTCAAAGTACTTTTATATTCCTTATGCTTAAAGTTTGAAAATAGTTACTTTTAAGCAAAAACAATGAGTATTTGTTATTAAAATTAAAAAAAGAACAGCTTAATAAATTTTAAAGTGTTGCAAAATTACCACCATACAAGTAAAAACAATGAAACAAATATATCATTATTTGCTTATCTAGGAATGTGAGGCATTATTAACTGATCCATATGTTTACAAAAATTGTGAAATGGACTATAAACTGGGTCTATTCTTAAAGTAAACCAAATCCATTCCAAGAAGTTGGGCTTAAAAACTATCCGGCCCATGAGTTAACGTAGTTCAATAATATCATAATTAGGGGTGGACAAATTGTGTGGGTATAGGGTAATACCTGATTTCTTAAAGTAAACCAAATCCATTCCAAGAAGTTGGGCTTAAAAACTATCCGGCCCATGAGTTCAATAATATCATAATTAGGGGTGGACAAATTGTGTCGGGTATAGGGTAATACCTGATCGGATCAAGTATTTTTTTAAAAAATGCGGATATCGAGTCGGGTTGGGGTCGTGTTTCAAAATCGTTACCGAAAATATTTTCGGATACCCAAAATTCACCAGGTCGTGTTTCAAAATCGTTACCGAAAATATTTTCGGATACCCAAAATTCACCACGGCTGCCTCACAGTCTTACATTCTCACTCACGCTGCTCGTCGTCCGCCATTCACTGCCCTCGCCTCATCGTCCACCCAATACCTTACCATCGCCTTGTCGTCCGTCCAACAGCCAAAACCGTCGACCAAACGGCAGACCGCTCTACCACAGTGGCGAAGACAGATCTTTGATTTTTTTTAAAAGATTGTTTACAACAAACAAATAGGTAAGAAGAATGAGATTAATTACAGAATACTGTGTCTGATATGGTTTAGATGTTTTGACAGATTGTTGATTCTTCCATGAGTAGTGCTTGGAAATTTGGAATTCTAAGTAATATTACAATTTTTCCAAGCATTGCTTGGTTTTCATGATGTTTTCACGGTGCTTGATTCTTCTGAAAATATGTGATGTTTGTACCATGGTTTTTCTTAATGAGATTATAGTTCATGAGCTTTTGTGATACAAAGTTCTGAATTTAAAATTGATTGCTGATTTCCATTGTCTGAATATGTAAGCTTCGATTGTTATTTTATGAGCTTAGTGGAAGGAAAATTTTAGAGATTCTCCAGAAGTACATAAAAAAAAGTACTGTTTACTCTCAATTTTCAGGCACCCGACACAAACCCGACAAATTTTGGGTACCCAACAATTGGGTAGTGTAACAAAAATGTCTGGTTTGGGTAGTAAAAAAGCTACCCGAAGTTTCGGGTACCCTACCCGTAAAAACCCGAACCCGACAAACTCGACCCGATGCCCACCCTTAATCATAATCATTAGGTGGATAAAAATAAATATGGCCGTATAAAAAAATAATATGATAGACAATAGATGGTAGCCCATCTGACATATATCGTAATGTGACTCGTAGGCCTCATGTTCGAGTTTCTATCCACCATGTTCAATAGTTGTAAATTGTAATAGTTGCTAAAAACAAAAAAATATATTTCAAATGCAAAAGGCTTTTCTGATTATAATGATGGACTTTCTTACGTGATTCCTCTCTCTGAATGGGCCCTTAAAGAGGTAATACATGTACCGTTGTTATCATAGTAAACCAGTACTAAATTGAGCCTATGGCCGTGAGCATTACGACTCGAATATCTCGTATTCAAATCACCATTTAAAATGTCTCGTATTCGAGTAACTGTTCTTCCATCCAATGTCTCGTAACAGTTGCTTAAAAAAAATTGAGCATTCGCCTTTAGTCGAATGATAAAGATTCATGTCCCCTTTTGAGACGACTCGGTTCAAGTTCGGATAGTGATCAAAAAATATCTACAAATTTCACTCCCCCGTATAAAAAAACAGTACTAATTTACTTCAGGAAAAAAACTACTAAATTATGAATGGAAGTCTAATACCAGATGATGCTTATCCTGGTTGTAAACATCTATTCTGAATCCTTTGACAAGGAAATAAGTTGATAACTAGTCTCATAATTAATTAAAAATAGAATTAATTATTAAAAATATTTTGATGATAAATTTATTTTATTTTTAAAAAATACTAAATAATAATTGGCAATAATGGGATGATCACATCATGTATACAAGTCCCACCCGGTGAGCAGGGGATGGAGAATTCTCCAGCTGGGACATTTTATTAATTTGGCCAAACTTTGGGGACGCCAATGCAATTAACGTTAGATATTCGTTTCTTTCCAAAACGGTATCGAAGAGTTTCTCCTCTCTCTCTCTCTCTCTCTCTCAATATGCACTCAATTTTATATTTACTCACACAAAATTACTTTTACTAAAACCCTAGACTCCTACCAAATCTCGACATCCAAGGATACACAGCACAGATTCGGTCAGCCTTATTGTATTTCTGTTTCTCATTCTTCTATCGTTTGTATGCTGTATTTTGTAAATAAGAATTAAGTTGCTTTGAAAATCAGAGGAAAAAGATCATCGCTTTAAAGCTTATATAGTTCATTTCGGCTACCAAGTTCAATGTTTTGTTTCATTTTTGGCATTTGTGCTATGTTCAGTAGCAGAGCGTCCCCTTCCCCACCCCACCCACAAGGAGTGCTTAACTTGATGGTGATGTATAATACTCCATTATTTCATATAGTTGGTCAATTATATTTGTGTAATCTTTAAATATTTGATGTCGAAAGGTCCATTCATTGCTAGTTAAAACCATTACGAATTGGGCAAATTTCATTGTTATACTGATTTAAATGTGTTTTCTCTAATAATAATGTTTTGTTTAATCAGGTGGTTCTATCTCTTGCAATGGTATCGTCTTCCTCATTTTCCAAATGGACTACGAATGTAAGTCCTCTTGCCTCAAAGGAAACAAAGTGCAATGGTCAATTTAATGGTTGCTTTAAACCAAAATTTCTTTCAATATCAACATCCGCATTGGCTGACATGTCACAGTCATGGGTATCGTGGAATGAGAAATTAGTTGACTGGAGACGTGGTAAGTCGTCTCACGCTAGTCGGGTCAAATGCAGTTCATTGGAACTTGAGATTAAGCCTTCATTTGAACTTGGGAATACGTTTCAACTTGAAGATGTCATTGAAGCTCAGCAATTTGATAGAGACACTCTGAGTGCCATATTTGATGTGGCACTTGAGATGGAGAAAATTGAGAAAAATTCAGCTGAAGGCCGAATTCTTAGAGGGTATCTGATGGCCACTCTTTTCTACGAGCCATCAACCAGAACTAGGCTTTCGTTTGAATCTGCTATGAAACGTTTGGGTGGGGAAGTTTTGACTACAGAAAATGCCCGCGAGTTCTCGTCTGCAGCAAAAGGAGAGACACTTGAAGGTATTCACTCGATTGTCAACTTTGAGTAATTATTACAAACCATTGACATTGATCTTTTGTTATGCTTCAGATACAATAAGAACAATTGAAGGGTACTCTGATATAGTTGTGATCAGACATTTTGAAAGTGGCGCTGCCAGGAGGGCAGCAGCGACAGCCAGTATTCCAATTATTAATGCTGGAGATGGCCCGGGACAGCATCCGACTCAGGTACTAGCATTGTATTCTCTTTAGATCAGTCATATTAACGAATTAATCTTTGTGAAAGCCGATTTATCCTATCCTGTAGTCTACTCTCTTAAATCTGTCCAAGATAACATATGAGCTGCCTTAAACTTTTTCACTTGACTCCCCCCAGACTGACCCCTTTTATGCTGAAACGACAAAAAAAGGAAGAAAGAAGAAAGGAAAAGATATCTTCTCCTTTTTTCAAGAATGTCTATGAGAATCACATTCCCCAGTTTGTTTGGGAATAGAGATTGGACGACGATCAGGGGAGAAACTAGCCAGAAGCCCAGGCTAGCCATGGCCTTAGTAATGGAGTAGAAAATGAAAGGATATTAACTTATTAAGTCCCAAGATAATTTGGAACATTAATTGGTCGTGGAGATGAAGAAGCCCAGATTTATTGACGGAGCTAAAGGAACACTATAGCGTTTGAAAAGGTTGGAGATGAAATTACGGAGATTCCATGAAGCTATTAAGAGGAGGAGGAGGAGGAAGATGGCAGCATGAAGGTGGTGTTCAGTTGAAGGGAAGACGATGAATTTGCAGCAGCAGGAGGGTAAAAAAAGAGAAGGATTGTGAAGGACTTTATCTTGAACCTTATTTTTATCTTGGTGCAGTTCTTAGCATTACACATTGTAACTGTTGCCACTGGGACACTATTCAGTCATAGCTCATAGTTTGTTATGACTTTAAACTTTTCACATGAGTTTATATTTATGATCAGTGTGTCTTGTCTGGGTGCTCGTAAAGAAGTTAATTACATCATCTAATTAATTTTACACGGATAAAGGAAGCAGTAATAACTGGTTGCACCAGTTTGCACATAATGTTGATCTGTTTGCTTGGACTGGACTTTAGCAAATCAAACCTTATTATGTACTTAATTTTACGGCTATGAACAGGCCCTCTTGGATGTGTACACTATTCAAAGAGAGATCGGAAAAATTGATGGCATCAAAGTTGGACTTGTTGGAGATCTTGCTTATGGAAGGACAGTCCGATCACTTGCCTATTTGCTCGCCAAGTACAAAGATGTTAAGATCTACTTTGTGTCGCCCGAAGTAGTAAAGATGAAGGTAAAACTGATGGGGTAGTTATGAGAACCTAGTTTCTGTTAAAATAAGATGAAAAGTAAATTTTGTGCAATTTTTATATCCTTTACGACTTCATTTGTACATCATTTCCGTTTTAATTTCAGGATGACATCAAAGATTATCTGACATCAATGGGAGTTGAATGGGAAGAAAGTGCTGATTTAATGGAGGTGGCATCTAAATGTGACGTGGTGTACCAAACTCGTATTCAACGTGAAAGATTCGGGGAAAGAATTGATCTCTATGAAGAAGCTCGGGGAAAGTACATAGTGGATCAGAATATCCTTAATGTGATGCAGAAACACACAGTTGTAATGCATCCGTTACCAAGGCTTGATGAGGTTAGGTTATGGTATCTGCTTCGCTGCTACCTTTCGTTATGATTCTTTTTCAAACACGCTTTCCCTTTAACCCTATTTTTTAATGATAATTCCTTGATCGATTTCAGATAACTGTTGATGTGGATGTTGATCCGAGAGCTGCTTATTTTAGACAAGCAAAGAATGGCCTATATATTCGTATGGCTCTTTTGAAGCTCTTACTTCTTGGTTGGTGAGGCAGGAAACTGGCTTTTTTGTTACCGGTTCTCGTATTTTTGAATTGCCCATTTTATTTTCGGTTAGCTCTTCTTTCTTGAGATTGAAAGAAGAATCGTGGGGTGTTAGATTTTTGTCTTAATGAGTTTAATTTATCATTAACATAGTTTTTTGCATTGCCTTTCTTCTCGTTCGTCGACAAGAGGGAACTTCAGAAAAATGTCAAATATGATTTGCATGTACTCGGAAGCTGTCGGTAGACCATTGTTCTAATTTTTGCTCATTGTGACATTAAATAGTGTGATTCTTGGCAGTGAAAGTAACTGAAAGCCTTTTTTTAAAAATCTATTATCTATCTAAAAGTGTGAATGAAAGGGTAAAGTTTTTATTGTGATTATACTAATTTACCCAAAAATCATGTAGTGTTGGGATTAATTGCATGGGTATTTGGTGGAAAATGGGTATCAACATCAGGGTCAAAGATGAAAAACCAGTTTTTAAAGATGGAAAATCATTGCATGGATGTTGGATGGAAAATGGGTGCCAAAATTAGGGTCAAATACATCATGTTATCGGATGTGGATCTTAAATTTTTTATTGGAACCATACTTTTTTCTCTTCTTGTTATAGTTTCTCATATTTATTAAAAATAATTTAAATAAAAATTCAAAGTTTATAAAAAAAATTATTAATAATAATTTAATTTGTAATAATATAAAAATGTTCAAAACATATACAAAAAATTAGAAGAGTTCACAATATTTTTTAGTTATATTTTGAAAAAAAATTCATTAAATAAAAAATAAAAAATTCAAAGTTTATAAAAAAAATTATTAATAATAATTTAATTTGTAATAATATAAAAATGTTCAAAACATATACAAAAAATTAGAAGAGTTCACAATATTTTTTAGTTATATTTTGAAAAAAAAATCATTAAATAATAATAATCGTGTTATTTGTGAAATATAAAAGATGGGCTATTCGTGTGCCTTATACGTTTGCCATTTTTTTCACAAGAATTCTTATTCATGTACTCAATTCATTATAATAATAATTAATATTTAATGCCTTTATTATTAGTATCATAAGTTAGACAACTAAATTAATTGCATAAATAATTGTAGAAAAAGAAAAATAAAGTGGAATAGGCCCCACTTTTTAGTTATATTTTGAAAAAAAAAATTCATTAAATAATAATAATCGTGTTATTTGTGAAATATAAAAGATGGGCTATTCACGTGCCTTGTATGTTTGCCATTCTTTTTTTCACAAGAATTCTTATCCATGTACCCAATTCATTATAATGATAATTAATATTTAATGCCTTTATTATTATCATAAGTTAGACAACTAACTTAATTGCATAAATAATTGTAGAAAAAAAAAATTAAAGTCGAATAGGCCCCACTAATTACACAATTAATTAAAATTATTAGGATTTAAGTTGTAGTTTAATGAACCTAAAAAAAACAATTAAGAACAACAATCAGGGAGATGTATTGTGGACGGAGAAAACAATTAAGGAGTGCAAAGAAGTCAAACTAGAACAATTGTTGGATGAGATGAGTTCCATGCAACAGGTACAAACAAGATTAAAATTCAGTATTTAGTTTTCGAAAAGAAATAAATATTTGAAGGATAAATTTGATTTTATTGTAATCATCATTTATATAATTGATTATTAGAATTTTAATATGATAATCATTAACTTGTACATCACATCGAAAGATTAATCATTGTGAGATCTCCAGATAGCCCGACTGATAATCTCATTGTCCCAAAATGGGACGTCATTAGTTCGATCCCCCTCCCCTATGTATTGAAAAAAAAGATTAATCATTGCTTTAAACCCATCATTATATTATGTTTCATCGAAATCAATATAGTTCTCCGCATAAACAAAGTCAATAATGTGCTTATTTTTCATTGTTTTCACATTATAGCACTGGATTGAATACGTGTGGTTCTATATTATTTTTTGTTGAAAAAGATTAGCATATGTATTGTTTCATTTTATGTTGTGATTTTTATTATGTGGTTTAAAGATAAGTTTGGTTATATTTTAAATAATCCTATAATTTCATATCTATCTGGCTTTATTTTGCTCTATATCAGAAGAAATTTATAGGCTAAATTATTTAATATATGAAAATCAGAGTGAAATGGAAATTTGTATGAATCAAAGAGGCACTCTAAATGAATCAATTAATTCATTGAAATATTATAATGAAATTAAAATACAACTAAATTAAGTTTTACTTAAATTAATTTAAAAACTTAAAATAATATATGTAAAGGACAAATGAATAATTTGACTATAGTGCAGCTCAAAAGAATTGTAAATAAAATATGTTGACAAATGGAAAATAACTGTATTGAATGAGAAGCAACCCAAATTAAGTGAAACTATTGTGATGGCAAATTGAAACTTATAGATTACAAATTAAACCATAATAGTTGAAAAAGTCCAATTATTAATATTGACTCAATAGTATCATGAAATTAAAAGAAAATTTATAATTACTTATGCTTTTATTTATTTTGTCAAATTACCTATTGCTCCGGAGGGGGAACTGGGTATTGATGTTCCTCAGCACACGCGGATTCATGCTACAAAACAAAAGAAACAAAATCAATAAAACTAAACTAAAGAAAAAGAAAAAGAAACAAAGGGAATAAGAAAGAGTTCTTGATTTATAGTCCCAAGCTAGACTGTCATCTCCTCTCTCTCAGTCGTCAAGATAAACTATAGAGGTAACCGTTTGGACTTCATTGCTCATGTGGTAATGCTTTAAGCGCTGCCCATTCACTGTAAATGTTCCCCTGCTAAGATCGGTAACTTCAATTGCACCAGAGGGATAGATTTTTGAAATGGTGAATGGCCCGGACCAACGAGAGTGTAGTTTGTCTTGAAAGAGTCGCAGTCTGGAGTTGAACAAGAGTACAACATCTCCTACCTTGAATTCCCTTTTTTGTATATGAGAATCATGCCACTTCTTAGTTTTCTCTTTGTAAATCTTGGCATTCTCATATGCCTGATTCCTGAATTCTTCCATCTCATTCAATTGTAGAAGACGCTTCTCTCCTGCAGCATGACAGTCAAAGTTCAACCATTTAATAGCCCAATATGCTTTATGCTCAAGTTCAACAGGGAGGTGACATGCCTTACCAAATACCAACTTATAGGGTGATGTGCCAATAGGTGTCTTAAAAGCAGTTCTATAAGCCCATAGTGCATCATCTAAGCGTAAGGACCAATCCTTTCGGCTTAGAGTCACTGTCTTTTCTAAAATCCTCTTCAACTCTCGATTTGAAACCTCTACTTGCCCACTGGTTTGTGGATGATAAGGCTTCATTACCATTTAACAATTGGATTAATTATTGAAGTGTGAAATACCATTACTGTCATTTGACTATTAAAAGATATAATCATTTGAACGGTAAATTGGAATACTTGTAATCATTTATCATTTATATATAATTGATTAATAGAATTTTATCATGATAATTAAACTTTTCTATCACAATTAAAAATTAATCATCATTTAAACCGCTCACCAAAGTTAAGAACCTACATTATATCTTCCTATCTCATAACCATCCTCTACCATCCATCTTTACAAAACCTGGTTAACCAAAAAAAGCAACAAGAAAGTTCTATTCACAAATATAATAAACAAATAGATGGCCAACGAGAGCGAACTTCTCATATTGTAAGAGAAGGTTTCGAGAAAATAAAAACTTATAACCACCAAAATAATAAAAAAAATTAAATTAACCACAACTAGAAGCAGAAAATAACTAATCATATCAAATATTAGTAATTAGTCAATTTATTTTCATAAATAGAATTTAATAAAAACATCAGAAAATCAATATTATATTTCTAATTCTTTTACTTTAATTTGTATATAATCTAATGGATATTCACGTGCGACGCACGTGCTTTGTACTAGTATTGTTAAAATGGGTGAACTTGCGTTGCAATGCTTACTTATATTGAATTTAAAAATATTTGAATACACCTATGTTATATATATTGTACAGATCGATTAGAGATGGAACACCAAAAATTTTACATGCACCAAAACACATAAATGTGTTCAACCATGGTTGACAAGATTTTGTATGTGTTGGTGCATGGATCGGGGTTACACTTGATCTATGCAAGAATTTCGCATGAAACACATGTGAAACAGAAAATTTAAAATGTAAAGTGGACTGGGTATTGACTTTTGATGGCCGTGATTAATAAATTTTACGGCGGACCCAAACATTCTTGATGGTACCACCACCCATTCACTAGATCATCCTTAATTGTCGTGGATTATATAATGCTGATAAATTAATAGATTCGCTAGACTATATATATTGGAATCATATAGTATTTTTAACTCTACCGGGTTTTATCAACTTGCAAATTATTCATCAGTTAGTTAAAAGAATAAAATTGTTTGATATTATGACGATACTAGGTAGCATAGATATCATTATTGGAGAAGTTGATCGTTGAAATGATAATTGATATAACTGAAATAGAAATGCACCCAGAGACGAGGAAGGACGTAGTAATCGATGAAATGCTTCGAGTAGTTGAGAATAAGAATTGATCCGGAGGTTAGCGAGGTCCTTGGTGAAGTGAAAGATCTTTCACTATAGTGGGGCGAAGCCAGGTGAAATCTTTCTAAGTTAATGGATTTATCTTCGAACGAATTCTGAAAATAAAAGCTTATTTTGATAATTACACTTGTCCTAATTTGTTTTCACTCTCAATCCAATATCATAATTATTTTGGTTATTTTTTAATTCATTCGCTCATTGCCATAGCGAATTTTCCCTACGACTTGTTGTCACAAACGCAAACTTCATAAAAGCCCACCTCTGCCATGTACTTACGTTTTGGTAATAACATCTTGGAACGATGTGGTGCGTATTACGACGCCGTTTGCTCCATTTCGAGGTTGGATTTACAGTTAGAAACTGTTTATATATTTTGATTGTTAATGGTAATTCAGCAGGAAATGATTCTGTGGGGACGATAAAGGAGTTTAACTTTTTTGTTGGAGAATCAGAAAAAAAGTTCATGAATTCATTGCCTCAGCGGCGGCCATTAGAAACGTTGAGCCTCACCGAGGTGAACACCGTGCTTTCATGGCCTACTGTCCGGGGAATACCTCAACAAGTTCTCTAGCTTCTGCATGTATTCTGCATTGATTGTTGGGGATGCCAAGTAATGTAATCTTATGGGTATATGTGTATGGTAATATGATTTGTATTTGAAACTCACGAGAAAAAACACACGCCGCTACGTGATTTTCATTGTTGAAAGGTGGGTTATTACATTTATATTTCTGAAGCTTATAATTTAGTCGTTAAGTGCCGAAAGCCTGCTTAGTTGGTCAACTGAGATTTATTAGATTTTTTTGGTTTCAAGCTGGGAGGATAGGATATTAACCAGATCTGGGCATCATGTTGTTTTCATTACGTGCTTTAATCTGTTGGCTGCTCTTTACTTTTTCTTGGAATTGCTTGGCTTCCGTGAGCTTCATTTTAAAGTCATTACAGATTCTTTGTAGATGATATATGAGGCTATATACTTGAACCGAGGCAAATCATAGTAGTCTATTGGAAGAATTCTTTTTCGGTTTTTATTATATGGAAAGCGGGTGACTAATTATAACAAATCTTCCACTTTTGAAACCCGACTTGGATGGTCAATTTCTTGCCACCTTCACCAGGTAAAGGATAAAAAGCCTTTTACGTTGCATGATTGCATCTTATGGCTCCATGGAAACTAGTTGTTGTTGACCTATTCCAAGAATCTCTGTTTGTCTTTCGGGTCTTTTATGCCAGATCCCAGTTCATTTAGTAGGTGATGCCGACCCATATTTGATGTTCCATCCCAATTCTATGTGTTATATCTCACAAAAAATTGTCATTATTATGGGATAGCAAGAATTACGTACGTCGATGAATTGATCCCACTGATTCACCTCAATCACAAAGAATGGATCTTTCGAAAATTGAATGTTAAATGTCATTTTCTTACTTCACAACTATTATTCCGTATGTATTTTCTTCATTCATGTGCTATACCAAAAAAATCTTGCATGTACTTTTGTTTAAATGAAGGAAACTAGGGAGAGACTCTCCGAAGCAGTGCGAGTGGAATTACACTTTTCCAATGAATGCAACTTGGCGAAAACTCCAACCAAAGGTGCTGTATTATATGTGCAAGCCTCAGTCTGAGCAAAGTTACCCCTTCGATCCGTGAAGTTATCCTTATCATCCGGTCCACCAACCAAAGCTCCTACAATAACATTCGGGTTTGGATCCTGTCTTCCAAACCAGTTATCATATCCCTGCTTGCACCCAACAAAAACCTTGCTATCTTTGTATGAATCCATGGATGCTCCCCTATGGTGTACTCGTTTGGGATAATCCGGTCCATAGCTGACCAGGTAACTCAATCCCATAGGATTCGATCCCAGAATGTAGTGTACTTGAGATTTGACGAATGAGAGGATTTCATTGGATCTCACCGAGTCTTTGTCACAGTTGAGTCTTTGGTTAGTGGATTGAAGATGATCGGAGTAAAGTGTGAGCAAGAATACTGCGGAGGAAACATACTGCATATTGTTCCATCTTCGGGTGTATAGTAGACCACCTGGGGTTCGTCGCACGTTGGTTGAGTTGTTCTTGTTCAGGCAAGCGCAGATGTATTGTTCTCCCTTTGAACGGTACTGGTTGAGGATCTCCTTCTGTTGTTGATTTTTACCTTCCATTGGCAACTGCGAAAATATGCATAGTAAAACATCATTGTATCTTCATAAATGTAAAAATTATATAAGAACACTCGTCTCTCTGTGTGTGTTTCTTGAGTTACATGAGTGAGTCGTTAATATCTAATTAATAGCAAGAAAATCATTTGGAATTTTTTGGATTTCGACTGCACGGATGGGCTTAATGATCACGCCTTAGTCGACACTAATAATACCACGATCAAGACATTGCTTCCTAGATGTTATATTTAACCGAATGGATCTGTTTGTTTGATTGATTATAGGTTTAGTGTGGTCGATGCATTTATTCTGAAACTACAATTTCATCAAAATATAGATAGTAATATTGGAATTTTACCCTTTTCCACTTGTAATTCCCAATCTAATTCACATTGAACATTGAGCTTAGAATCGAATCCCATTTATTGAATAGGATTCCTATGTTGAATAATTATGTTTAGAAATTACGTTTGAAGTCAAAAATAGACTAACTTTTCCAACAAATATTGGAATTCTTGGCTTTGTAATTCAAAATGTGCAAGTTAAAATACATGAATAAAACATGTGTCAAATTGCAAGACATCATTAAATCTGATGCAACATCAGACCCAGAAAAACCAATTCTTTTAATATGATAAAGCACAAATAAAATTTTGTTAAGGTTTTGGAAAATATTAATATAGCAAAAGATGATTTTTTTTTTTTAGAGATGATGGACTAAATATTTTTCGCATACTGCTGAGCTCTCAAGTTTCTTTAGATGGAGGTGAGCTCTTACATGCTGGGTTAGAGCCATGAGCTCAATATAGCAAAATATGTTGGCATTAAAAAAGAAAAGCGTATAAATATGTTATACCATAGCGGCAATGATTTGAAGTCCTGCATACTTAACATCCCAGCTAAATTCAGTAATGGCCCAAGTGATCCCACGAAAAGATTTTGCATTTTGAATGGCGTAATTCAAGTAATGTGGTTCACTGTCGGTAGCCTTGTAGAGCCACAAAGCTGCCCACAACAACTCATCTACGTACCCGCTCACCGACGGGTAATATCCCTTCGCTTCTTTAATGCTGCTGTCATATTTCTCTCTGTATTTATCGCCAAATTCAAACAACTGCAAATACACAATTTCCCACTATATCATTCAACATAAACGCAATTTTAACTATCTTTTCCCTGTTATTTTAATTGAACTTTGAAAATGTGGTTCGGGTGGGTTTTCAATTGTTTAGAGTAAGAATTTGATCGACTTTTTTATTTTTTTCATATATAGGTGAAGCATACAACACATTTCTTACTACAAATTAATTAGAAGCAATTTTCAATCTAATTTTATCAACCAACTTACCTGTTTCGCGTGTTCCAGGAGAAGGTGGGAGTACTGTGGGTTTGTTCTCCTGAACACAATTGCCGCTGCCGCCATGGCAGCCGCTGTCTCCGCCGCAACTTCTGAACCTGGGTTCTTCTCGTCCACTTTATACGCTCGTCGGGACGTCGTCATATCCTCCGGCCGCTGCCAGCATAGGTGATCGGTGTCGCCATCACCCACCTAAAAAGCGATGTAATTTCTTTTAAACCATCATCAAAATCTAACACTCTTTTTTGTCTGAACTGACAACAGTAATAACAATAACATAAAATCTTGGACCGACGCAGAAAATAGGAAGCGTTTTAGTTTGTCGTTAACACAAAAGGAATTCACCATAGCCCAAAGAACGTTAGGATGAGTGTGTGCTTTAATGAAGTAATCCGTTCCCCATTTGATCGCTTCGAGGGCATGCCGGAGTTCTCCTGCGGCAGCGATTTGGTCCCGGAATTCAATGACACCCCATGAAAGCATTGTAATGGTAAACGCCATTGGAAGACCAAACTTTACATTATCACCTGCATCATAGTATCCCCCCACCAAGTCTACCTATTTCCAAGAATACACAAATCAAATTTCATTAAATTGCAAAAATAAAAGTGTCATTGCAGAATATATTATGTGAAATGCCTTGATTTCGAAGCATGAATATGTTTGGCCAGGATTTTTTTCTGTTGTTTTCCTTTTACCCATAAATATATTTAACTTGACATTCGAGCACAACACGAAACAGACCCCTTGTTCGAGGCCGTCGATTAGGCCGGAGTGGTGGCGCCATTGCACTCTCTGATTGTACGGCAGGTGGCCCGATCGCTGCGCTTCGAAGTACAGGAGACACTTGGTGAGAGCATCTCCATAGTTGAAGGAATGAGACAACGGAAGAGTGGAAAATAAGAAAAGTATTTGAACTAATAACTGTGGAAAAGGCATGCATTGGCATTGCCTTTTCCTCTCCCCCATTGTTTTCTTGTGAGCGAAAACTTGATGAATCTATTGAATTTTGAACGGCTTCTCTTTTTCTTCCTTTTTCTCCAATGATGTGAGATTGTCCTCTTTATATAACATATGGGCGTCCGGTGATTTGGAGTATTTTTGCATGTGGTTAATGTTACTAAGAGATTTGATTTCGTGGGATTTAGTTCACAATATATTGAATTTATGGTAATTTAACTGAGTAGCTATAACTAAGTATTAAATGTAAAACATGTCGGATATACACGTGGCGTTGTATAAAATACATGGAATAGAAAATGATATATTGATTTGGAGAAAGATCTGGCCGTTCATTTATGTAGCTAGTCTGTATGTTTCATGTGCAAAAAGTGAATTTAACACAGCTAACTGATAAGGAAAAATCAGATTTAATTTGACCATTTAGACAAAGGCGTATCAGAAATTTTAAGTGGGAAGATATTTTAATATGTATAAATCCTTGGTAAAATTGATGTATTGTAGCAAATAAAGCCATCGATGGGAAGAAATGGTAAAATTTTATTCACGTGTCTTTGAAGCAGAGGTGAGTTTGAGCCATTGCACTTTCGAAAGTGAATTTCTTTGAAATTTCATTTGATTTTTACCCAAATTGTGTTTGAACTTCATTAGATTTTTTTCAGTATTAGTATAATGATTTGATGCTTGTCTGAATCATAGGTTTAACCATAATGTAAATGAGGGATCATCATTATAGTTAGGAAATATAATTTTTTTCTTGTAATCTTTTTTAAATTTAAATGACACTTTAGAAGTCGAATGCATGATTGAACAAAGTAGTACTTCTCTTTCATTATTACAAGACCCAATTTATTCAACAATTGGATTATTGGAAGTATGGGGTTATTAGTCTTGGATATCTTTAGAAATAAAAAATTTCATTCTGGAGCAATTTTAGCTGTCAAAGCCTGGGAATCCTGGAATATTGCCAACCTCAACTAATTTGCTGTGAGATATTATCCACAGATTCAATCAAGCTATAGATGGGTTTGGTGCATCAGCAGTATTGAAGCTTCCAAGGGCAGTTGATGGCAGTTATGGGATGACCTAGCAACGGGCTTGGATGCAAGGGGTTACCTGCTGAGATGGTAACCAATATAAACCTCTATATAAGACAATGAAGGGCTCGGCAAAAAGGGAGGGAGTGGCACATAACAGATAGCAGAATGTGAGACACCAACATTGATCGTGAGAGAGTGATTGTGCGGCTAAGAGTTTTTTAGGGGCAAGAAATGGATGAATTCACATGAGAATCCATTGTAGTACATAGAAGTGGATTAAGATGTGTGAATTCATGTATTGTAAGCCTTGTATACTCATAAGAAATCAATGAAAACTCCTCCTATATTGTGTTCTTGATTCTTTCCTGTTATTTTCATTGTTTCTTGGGGTGTGATTATATAAATCAGTATGTGCATCATAATCTACCTGTGCTTGGTTATTAATCTGCTTTCTGCCATTTTTCATTGATGATTATATGAAAGTTCATGTGCATAAGTTCAAGTTCTGGTATGGTTTGTGGGTTAAAATGCATACGGTGATGTATGTGTTTGAATAGCTGGAAATTGAGTTCTTGATCAAGGAATTGAAGGTGTTCATTCATAACATTTGCAACTAAATATTTTTTGTTAACATAATGATGAATGAGTAGACAAGATTAGTAGATGCTTTGATCCTTTGTTCAAAACCAAGGGCTCTGTTAATCAAAATTCTCGTCTCTTTACTTGCAGGGTTTAGTCAGGTTTATATATAGGGAAAATTCGGACCGGTAACCGTTTCCTGAAACATAATTTATCCTAGTCCAGCTAAAAAACCTTAGTTCAATTAGGTCAATTCTTGGTTGAAATGACAATAATAACCCCATGTGGTCCAAGTGGTCCACGCGATTCAACAAACTCTTAATAAATTGTATTCTTAACCCTAGGAAAATGTTTAAAGAAGAAATATGCTTCTATATATTGTTTATCATCTTCTTTATCCTAATATTCACCCAACAGTAGCATTTTATGAACATGAGATCCTTTAGTTTCTGTCATCTAGGGATGAACCCAAGAGCATACTTTTGCAAAGAACTCACAGTTCATATATCATTCTTCTAATTATAATTCAAAACCCGATTTGAAGATCATGTTAAAAATAAATAACAGGCTCATCATGCTTCCGTATTACAATAAAATTTTAACAAACTGAAATATACTATTTTGACCATAACAGCACCGGGTGAAGTGGGTTGCAAAACGCCACCAGTCGAAAAATTACTGCCCCCAGACTGTTTTACGAATGGCTCCTCACCATCCAACCTCAGCCCATCAGGCGAGGTTAGTCTGTAAGTTATCCGACTCCTTCAGAAACGCACATCACAGCCCTAATTGGTTCCTACCTTAGGGCGTAAGGTATAATCAGATATAATAAAGAGTTAAAGAAATCTGGGAGATAGATGGGCAACAACCTTTATTTTATTCTGGAACACTTATAATATCTATTACATTAAAAACGTCTCGTTTTGGGAGGAGACGAACTTGTTTAGCCTCTCATAAAGATGAGGCTTGACTCAAGAACACATAAACTAAAACCAAACAGAACAATATTACAAAATTATTACAAAGGAAAGAAAGAAAGAAAATATTACCAAGCTATGAACGTTGAAAGATCATAAAGCTTGGAGACTATAACTTTTATTTTCAGAAAACTATGGAGAATTTCGATGTCCTTAGCTTCATGAATGAGTGCCCTTATATAGGCATGGATCCGGACTTTAACTTCGGATTCCAAATCTTGATAATTGTTGGGTGCGTCTGTGAGTGCGCCTTAACTTTCACGTGGTTTGGCATCTTTGCCTGGTTATGCCAACTTTCTCTTGAATGATCCATTATTTTTGGCTGAGTGCGTTGAATAGTTACCACACTAATTTTTAATGGTCCACGCCTTTTCTTTTCATCGGAGAATCTCTACATTATTTGTTTTTGTGATCCCCGAGCTTTAGGAAAAACGGGATCTCTTGTCAACAGGTCCTTTGTCTTTTCATGCCTTCGATATGTCGGGTTGGATCGGAATCCTTTCCCGAACTCTGGTTCTTTCTGCTCTGGGCATGCTTGGCAAATCCGGTCTATCCATCGGCTAATATGTGCCATGTTCTTGAATTTCCGGTAAGTTTCCTTTCCTGACGGAATCTTGTTTTCCCAAAGAATTATCCTCTTTGTTTCGAAGAGTTCTTCAGCAAATCTCGTTGATGTTCCTGTCATTGAATTCACATGAAAGTACCGTTGACTTAATTCTGAAAGAACTTGAATGAGCATTTGACTTTGTCCATTTCGGTTAGACAAACCCAAATACCTCATGCTCGTCGGGTTGAAACTTCATCTTCTATGATAGTTCCAGCCAAAACTGGTATGCCGTCTGGTAGCGATATTCTTATATTTTGTAAGGCCTTTCCATCTGGTCGTCTGAGCTTGATCAAATGAAAAGCTTCAACGAAGCCTTCTGCGATGGTTCTGGAGCCGCACTGAAAAAATACAACTCCAATATATCTCCTCTAGCCAAATGTGGATTATTGGCCCATGTCTCGTGAACAGCTTCTTCCTGATCCATTTGATAATTTTGAAATTTCAGAGAATGCTGGGGCCGACAGTATAAAGCGAAGCAAGAGCTCCGAAATTATACCATTCTTGAACTTCGTTTGGATGGCTTTCTGGTTTCATCTAAACCCTTGGATATTTTCCGGAGATATCTGTTGGAATCGAAGAGGGGGGGTGAATGAGATTCCTTGGCTACTTTAGCGTTTTAAAATGAGTTTGAAAATAAAAAGAGTTTTGCGCTTGCGTAAGCCTTTAGTCAATCGATAATAAAAAGAACAAATAGATAAATGCGTATGAAAAATAAAGCAATAAATAACAAAAGGATTTGTTATGAAGTTCGGCGATGATCGCCTACGTCTCCTCTTCCCGGTTAGATAACCTCCAACCGAGGTTCCCTAGAATAAACGATCTTGGCCTTGAGGGCTCCAAGTTAGCCACAACCCAACTCTTCCCGAGTTACAAACGCTCTTCCCGAGCACACTACTCTTCCGAGTACACAAGCTCTTCCCGAGCACAATACTCTTCCCGAGTATACAAAGCTCTTCCCGAGCTACCAACACTCTTCACGAGTCTTCTTTCTTGGCCTTAAGGGCTGCAAGGATAGCCACAACACATGCACCAACAAGACTTGTTGATGACTTTACAATTTTCCAACTTGCTTTGGTGTTGGAGAGACCTTTACAATGAATTAAACAACAAACACCTTCACGGTGTACTCACACGAAGAAACACAAGCTCAACAAAGAAGAGAATCACAAACTCCAATACAACAACAATGTATGGAGATTGTAATATAAATTCAAATAATAATAATCAAGACTTTTGTATAAGTTGTAGGCTTGTTCCTTTTTTTTAAAATGCTCCAAAGCATCCATATTTATAGTGTAGAAGGCCTCCAATGCTCCTACTAGCCGTTGCTACTCATAAGGCTGAAATCACTCAAAGATCGCCTCGGACATCGCCTCGGGCGATCACCATCGCCGCGCCCCAACGGTCAGCAAAATCACGGATCGCCTCAGGCGATCGGTGGATCGCCTCAGGCGATCCAAATCAAATCCCAATGCCGTAGCTTCAGCAGCCTGAAATCTTGCATCGCCTCGGGCGAAGTCCACATCGCCTTAGGCGTTCCAGCCATCGCCTCGGGCGTTCAGCCCATCGCCTTGGGCGATCTTCCCTCCGCGCATGCCCGCGCCATGCCTCGGCGTCGCTTCACTCGATGTGCGGGGCGAAGTCCTTGTGGCTGCCATCGCCTCAGGCGTTGGTCACCATCGCCTGGGGCGATCTTCCTCGCATGCTCGCCTAGCCATCGCCTCTGTCGATGTGCGTGGCGATGCCCTCCTGACACCCATCGCCTGGGGCGATGATCACCATCGCCTGGGGCGATCCAGGCCAGAATATGCACACTTCATTTTCTTCAATCCAAACCACTTTTCATCACTTAATCTGCACACTAAGTAGATGCATCAGTATAACAAACACAAGTTTTGTTGATCATCAAAACTCAAAGATTGACCGGGGATAATTTAACGCATTAAACGCAACCATGCGTTTAAGGCTCAACAATCTCCCCCTTTTTGATGATCACAAAACTTGATAAACTTGAATAAGTAATATGCATTAAATGTGAGTAAAAATAACTCCCCCTTAACAATTGCATAACACATACAAGTTATCAAGTAAAACAATAAACAATAACTCTCCCCCTCAAACCATGCATATAAAGCTCTCCCCCTTAAACTATGCATATATTAAGGTTCAAGTTTATCACAAAATTCTCCCCCTTTTTGTGATAATCAAAAAGCATACGATTCAAATAACATAGCATAATATTACAATTTTCACATGTCCATCATCC